>CM070017.1:16944201-17151701 GCA_036247105.1 Cirrhinus mrigala | reverse complement strand
CTTTTTTTTTTAAATTCCACCAATTCAGATAAACCTGTCGAATTTATCACTAAGATGATTATGTTTATCTTGACAAAAAAACTATTTCATGTTTGATAGTGATTTTATTTACAAACACTTGGAACTGCTATGGGTACTCCATTAGCTCCAAACTATGCAAACTTGTTTATGGGGAAATTTGAGGCAGAATTTATTTAATCACAATAATCCTTTTTTGAAAAAATGTAAAATCATGGTTACATTTTATTGACCACTGTTTTCTTATCTGGACAGGAATGGAAGAAGAGTTGACAGAATTTGGTAATTTTCTTAATTGCCATCCATTTCATTTTCAATAGAGCGAGACCAAAATACTATACATTTTTTGGATGTGTAAATGGTAAAGGAGCACAAAAAATTAAGAACTACTGTCTTCTGGAAACCAACAGATAGAAATACAATTCTGGCTGCGGATAGTTTTCACCCTCGTTCATTAAAAAGGGTTTGCCATTGAGTCAATTTCATTGACTTTGTAGAATTTGTGATTTGGAGGAAAGTGCTGAGGAACAATCTCGCATACTTAGTCAATTTGAAGCTCAGGGATATCTACACGCTTGGCTTCAGTCAGCATATGATAAAGCTAAAGTTTTAAACAGACAACAATTACATAAAGTTCATACAAGACCAAGGAAATCCTTTTCTGTTAAGTGTGTGTTAACTTTTAGCGAACGATCCCATCAGATCAAGGAAATTATAATGAAATATTGGAACATTCTTTCAATGGACTCTTCTTTACACTCTTAAGAATAAAGGTGCTTTAAAAGGTTCTTCACAGCGATGCCATAGAAGAACCTTTTTTGGTTTCACAAAGAACCATTCAGTCAAAGGTTCTTTAAAGAACCATCTCTTTCGCCACAAAGAACCTTTTGTGAAACAGAAAGGTTCTTCAGATGTTAAAGGTTCTTTATGAAACCACGTAAACAAAAAAGGTTCTATGGCAATGTGAACCCCCTTATTTTTAAGAGTGTAGGTGAGATTTTTAAAAATTCTCCTTTGTTCATTTACAAAAGATCAAACAATATTGTTAATATACTGCTAAAATCTGATATTCATACCGACAAGACTAAAACATTTATAAAATGTTGTTTTCCCTGTAGATATTGTGCTGCCTGCTCATCTATAATAAAAACTAAACAAATCAGTGATGTGCATTCTGGAAGAACGTTCTTCATTAAATCATTAATTACCTGTTCAACTTCCAATGTGATTTATATGTTAAAATGTCTGTGTCCATTTATTTACATCGGGAGGCGTGATGTAAATTCACCAATAGCAAGACATTTTCAAGATTGCAGTCATAATATCAAGGATTTAAGCTGTATAGGTATCAAAAAAGTAACAACCTCTAGAAGAGGTGGCAACATGGAGGAAAAACTTGTGCAAAGAGAAGCTTATTGGATGTACAGACTAAAAAGTTTGTCTCCCTTGGGTTTAAATGAGGATTTTGATCTTTCTTGTTTTCTCTAAGTATAAAAAAGTTGTGTCGGCTCGTTCCCCCCTTTTTTTTCCATTGATGTTGATGTTTTGAACATAATTCTACTTATTATGGATTATTTGTGATTTTTTTTTGTGCTTGTGTTGTGTTTTTTCTCTGATGTGTTGAATTTTTTTGAAGTTTGGTTGTTTGTTTTGAAATTTCTCAGTTGATTGGTCAGTTAAGTGCATGATAAGTAACACCTGTGATGTGGCTTTTTTTGATGTGTGATCTTTAAGCTTCACATCTCTGAAAAAAACTGATGTGGGAAATGTTATATGATTCACTGAAGTAGGCTTTATGCTGAAACGTCTGAATGCTCTGTTGCTAAATAATAAATTGTAAATTATCAAGAAGATTGAGCGAGTGCGGATCTTTTACTTAAATATATGTTGCTGATTGATTGACGCACCCAAGAAGAAAGCTGAGCGCAGTGAATTTGAGTTTTTCAAAACAATGTCCATAAAATGCAGGCTAAGCAAAATGCAGGCTAACCTTCTGAATTAAACATGCAATGTAATAAGGTGATAAAATATAATGAGGCCAAGTGATAACAATACAGTGCACTATACTTCTGAATATTTTTTTATTGCATTATTTCACATACTATAAAAGTAGGCAATATTCACCAAGAAAAATTGGCTCTTTAGGTGTAATTAAAGCAATATTTCCCACAAACGTGTGAACACCTGAAAGATCTTAATGATACCAGAAGCCTCATGTGCCAAAAAGGTCACGCTATTCAATCACACACTGCCAGAAAAACAGTGCTGGTAGCTGAGCAACGGGCAGCGTTAAATTGCTCAATCTTTCTCTCTTCCTCCCATCTTGCTTTCCTCCACTGTTCCTGACCTCTCATTAGCAGCAGGGAGCTCTTCCTTGCTGGGGGAGGGTCTGAGTGAGAGTAAAGGTAATGCTGGGGGCCATCAGTGGGTTAATTACAGGATGTATGCGTTTTTAAGGAGTGCCACACTATAAATCTTTCAAATAACCTGCCTCTTCACTATATTCTGTAGGGTACTCAGCCCCCACCCATATTTTCTTTCATCCATAATTGTATTATCTGCAACCAGTGTTCAACACATACTGTACTGCACTTTTATTCGAGTAGAATATCTCAACAGAGATTACTAAACTCTACATGTTTGCCTCTGTTTTTAGCTCATCAGCACCTTTTCTGTAATGTACAGAGAGCGTGTGGACATGGTTGCCAAGACTATAAGATTAAGTACACGACTTGGCAGAAAATGTATCAGAAAAAAAAAGCTCTAGTTATAGGATTTAAACTCTTGAAATCTGGCAACCTCAAAGCATGTGGACGCATGTTACCACTGCTAGATAATACAAATGGCAATTAAAAAAAAAAATGTTTTCAGGATAAATAATCAGCAAGCAAATATTGCAGATGATTATGCTTAGAGGAGAACTCCACTTTCAGTACAACAATTCACAAATAATTTACTCATCCCCTTGTCTTCCAAGATGTTCATGTCTTTCTGTCTTCAGTCGGGAAGAAATTATGGTTACTGAGGAAAGCATTTCAGCATTTTTCTCCATATAATGGACTTCATTGGTGCCCCGATTTTGAACTTCCAAAATGTAGTTTAAATGCAGCTTCAAAGGGCTCTAAACCCAGATCCCAGCCGAGGAAGAAGGGTCTTATCTAGCAAAACGATCAGTCAGGAAAATAAAAACTAGCTCTGGGATGCGCGTCCACAACGCTACATACTATTGAATCATGTCGAAAGGCCATGCGGAACGTAGGTGGAACTACAGACCCAGTGTTTACAAAGCGAACGTGCAAAGAGGAAGTGCAAGCAAGTCAAACGCTTTTTACAAACAAAAAGGTACAACATTGTCAGAAGATTCAGAAGTTTTAGGAGAAAATTTTTGCCATACTCTACCTTTTTGAGCTGGAGTACACAGACGATAAAGACGTGATTTGTAGTGTCATGGACACGCATCCCAGAGCTAGTGCCACACAAGCTTTTGTGCTTAGAAAGTATACAAATTTTTATTTTTCGAAAAAAAAATGACCAATTGTTTCGCTAGATAAGACACTTCTTCCTCGGCTGGGACAATGTTGTACCTTTTTGTTTGTAAACAGCGTTTGACTTACTTGCTTTTCCTCTTTGCACGTTCGCTTTGTAAACAGTGGGTCTGTAGTTCCACCTACGTTCCGCGTGGCCTTTCGACGTGATTCAATACGTCGCGTCGTGGACGCGCATCCCAGAGCTAGTCTTTATTTTCCAAAAAAAATGACTGATCGTTTTGCTAGATAAGACCCTTCTTCCTCGGCTGGGATCGTTTAGAGCCCTTTGAAGCTGCATTTAAACTACATTTTGGAAATTCAAAATTGGGACACCAATTAAGTCCATTATATGGAGAAAAATCCTGAAATGCTTTCATCAAAAACCATAATTTCTTCACGACTGAAGACAGAAAGACATGAACATCTTGGATGACAAGGGGGTGAGTAAATTATTTGTAAAATGTTGTTCTGGAAGTGGAGTTCTCCTTTAATAAATCGAGGGACCACAATTAAAATACAAAGAAAAAAAAAAAATCAGCAGGTTAAGAGGAACTACGCTCTCTGTTTGAGATCTCCCTCTCACAGGCCTTTAGCTTTTACCAATGGATAGAGCTATAGATCCTTTTGCCCCAAATTCTGCTGATACACCCTAAGCCCCCTCCCTCATACTGTGGAAACACATCTGTTTATCTGTTTGAAGCGGGTGAAGGCAGAGCAGGCTGACACTACCTCAAATGCAGGGTGGAGAAATGTACCAGAAAAGAGTCAGTTGGATATGAATGTTTAACTTCAACCGATTTTGGGCCTTAAATATGGCGTCAAAAACTTGGTGGTAAATTGCTGGTAGCAAATCAAAGCCAAACATAATAAACAACCTATATGGGAGAACACAAACAAGCATGTACATCCTCATTTGAATTCAGGAATGTTGATGAGTTTCCCAAGAAATGGGAGAAAACACATGTAACATGCCAAAAAAAAAATCACTTTCCAGTAGGGCTTCAGGATAAATCATATTTTAATAGTGATTGCAATCTCTGCTTCTATCAGTTTTAAGCATAATCATCTGCGATATTTGATTATGGTTGCCAGATGTAAAGAGTTCAAATCCCCTATTTAAAAGCTCCTTTTTATAATTTGCTGCATTTCTGCCCAACCTGGCAACCATAAAATGTACAAAAAAAAAAAAAAACAACAACTCTAAAGTGACAATAACCATGATTAATATTATTTTTTTTTTTAACAAACTACTCATGCTTAACAGTTTACCCATTATTGTGCTGCTAGTTACAAGCAACAAAATAAATGTGTGTAATGCTGGGTCAGATTTACATCTAAAAAGGTTTTCAGAAGTGAGCAAGTGAATGAATGCTGAATTGGATACCTTCGATTGACACTGAGAAGGTCTACCCATTGTTTCGATGACACGTGAGCTGTTGGCCTCGAAACGACGAAGGAACATTTCACACCTGCCAATCACCTTAAGAGGCAGGCTAAACGACAATAGGGGGAAGGGCCGGAAATGCGCGAGGCCCAAATGGGGGAAGGGTAACTATGAAAGCACATAAGAACAGTATCGATCTCACAGAGGCGCCTGTTCTCAGACGCCTCAATCTGACTTCATTTGAATGGAGGGGTTGCATTGAGGGCAAAGAAGAATGTGGTTTCTGTATTACTGAGAGAAACTAGAGGGTCACAACGTCCCTAGCTAAAGCACGCCTCACCAGAAACACCTGCAGGGAATGAGAAATTGATTTTAGAAAACTGAAACTCTTAATTCAGGCTAAATTATTCAAATGATCTATTAATTTAACCTATACTGAAATCTGTGTGGGCTGTGAGTCAGTACAAAGTTTCGAATACACTCAATAGATAGTATAAAAAACCCTGCATAACAGTGGTTAAACTGTCCATTACAATTATTATATATATATATATTCATTTATGAGAAAAGATATGACTGGGGGATGTAAGCTCTTGACATCTGGCAACCACAAGTTTCAGTTTCAAGTTTTCAGGATAAATAATCAGCAGGAAACTATTGCAGATGATTATGCTTACATTGGGACAAAAAAAATTGTGATCACAATTAAAATACAACTTTTTTAATATAATAATAATAATAATAATAATAATAATAATAATAATAATAATAATACATTTAGTGATGTTTGCCAAGGCAGATTTTTGACAATCATATTAGTGGGGGAAAAAAAAAAAAAAAAAAAAAACTCTCCATAGACTTAAGGAGAGACTAATGAACACATTAAAACTGTAACATAAAATAGTATATTAATTAGATCTACGGTTTTAACTAAAGCAATATTTTTGACAAACATATGAACGCCTGAAAGATATTACCTAAATTAAGTTGTTAAACCACCACAATAATGCAATTTATTGAACCCACAAGTTAAGAGCTCTCATGTCTGAAGTCACAGAAACAGCTGAAGAAAAAAAAAAAAAAAAAAATTGCACAGGCAGAGAACAACACAGATGGCACAATTAACTTTAAATACAAGTCACTTGCTCTGACGGAAATAAAAAGAGCAAAAGGGAGGGACTATCAGCTTGGTATCAGGTTACATTTGGTATTGTAACAGCTCCAGTCATTTATTGCATGATGAACCCAGTTCAACTTCCTGTTAGGGTGATTACATAACTAAGACAAAAAATAAAACAATAAAATGCCATAAAAGAACCTGAATAACTCAAACTTGTTTTATTTCAGCAAGTTTCAAGGTAACATTTCTCATTTTCCTGTAGGTAAACTTGATACTAATTACTAAAAAAGAAACTGAAATAAAAAGCAAACAAAAAAACTATACTGACATGAAACTAACAAAAATGGCAAAAACACAACAAAATTACTAAAACATGAACACGAAAGCAGAAAACATAAAAATACAAAAACTACAATAGCATCTCACTGAGACTAAAAAACACTGCATCCTGTCTCACATCTCATGGCCTTTTCATCTCCTACAATTAGAAAGTGGACAAACATTTGATTTCTGATCACATATTTGTGCATGAACCCTCTCTTCAGGTCTCATTCACAAACTGTATTTATGCAAACATTTGTGCGTAAAATTTGCGTGGGCAAATGGTTTCACACAGAAAACATGATTCATAAAAAAAAAAAAAAAAAAAAATATACGCATTTTTCTAAATTTAGAACTTAAACCACATGTACTGAAAAAACCCAGAACTTTTGTGTGTGTGCTTTAAGTATATTAAGGGGAAGAAAACTCAGAGATGAAACTCCTTAAAAGGTTGATGGACAAAAAATAAGGGTCATTCCATAATTCAGAGTACATTTCATCTCCATTGACGACAATTATATATTTTCGAACAACTTTCTTCAGAAAGTGTTTTGAGTTAACCATTTTAAATGTGCTTCTAGAATCCAAATACATTCAAAAAATAGATTTATTTATTTATTTATTATTATTATTTTTATTTTTTTCAAACAACAAATGTTCTTTAAACCATCAAACCCTTATGGAAAAAAAAAAATCATTCTAATATTCTGATTTATTATTAGAATCATCAATGTTGAGCCTGTGATTCTTTTTTTAAGGACTCTTTAACGAATAACAAGCAAAAAAAAAAAAAAAAAAAAAAAAAAGCATTTATTCAAAATATAAATATTTTCTAACAATGTAAATCTATGCTGTCACTTTTTATTAATTTAACACATCCTTGGTAATTAAAAATATGAATTTCTTTCAAAAAAAGAAAGAATAAAAATGTACCGACTCTAAACTTTTAAACAGTAGTGCATATTGTTAGAAAACCTTTCTATTTGAAATGCTGTTCTTTTTAACCTTTTATTGACCAAAGAATCCTGAAAAAAGTATCAGATACATTTCATCTCCAACGATTGATTGTCAAGAGGTTTATTAATAGCCTGTCATCTATGTTGGGCACATTGTTATGGTTTGCAATATTTTTATGAATTTAATCCATTAGATATTCAAATGTAAGGTTAACCTGATCAAGATAAAAACATTTGGTTCACCAGAAAGATCGTCCATTGAAATTATCAAAATGGTAAAATCGTCAACTATGTGACCTGTAAACCCATACAGTTTGTCCATAGCTGACAAACTCACCACCAAGAAAAAAAAACCATGTTTTTCTTTAGAATATCAAAATGGTGTTTAATTATTAAGCTTAGAAGCTAGCAGATAAGTTACACTGATAAAACAGATCAACTGAAATGAATAGTGTTTTATTGAGAAAGCATATTGTTTTTACACCTTTTACCTGATGTGAAATGTACCCTGAAGGAGAGAAGTGTGATGCAATGGAAAAGTGCTAGCCTAAGCTTTTCGTCCATCTTTGTTTACATTCCAATGTCTAGAAGCCCGAGCCTGACATCAGCTCTGAAGCAGCAGCAGCAATGTCTGGACAACATCCAGCTATGAACTACTCCCCATAACAGCAATTCCTGTCTACAAGTGCTCGTTTACCTGCTTGGACATGAGTGAGTCATCTGTGCAATTAAAGCCTTTTGAATGGCAGAATGCCTATGGGATATGTCTGTCTGAAACAAAATAGGAATACATGATGTCTACATTAAGAAGACCATCTATTAACTGTGTAGGACTTCTTTTTCACAGACAGGAATAATTAAATGGTTGACTGAAATAGGTCAGTGGTGAAAGCAAATCAGTGAATTAGGCAAATCAGGCACTGATATATTTATACATCATGAGCTGTGAGAACTTCATTTGTTTATACACAGAGCGGAACCTGAAGACGCAGGGCGACATGATAAATCATTTCTGCTTCTCTCGATTTATGCAGCATAAGCCATATTTTCCCTCTGGTTATTTATCCTGACAAACGTTTCATTTGAATTTAGCATTTTGCTTTGTAGGGCCCTATGAAATCAATCCCAAATTTTTTCCCAAATTCCGTTTTTTCTGTTTTATTTTTTCTGGATTCTGTTTTTTCCCCGTTTTAATTTTTCTCAACACCTTTTTAATGGTTAAGTTACATTTTATTAATCAAAGAACATGTCTAATTAATTAAAATCATGAAACTTACACAATTCCACATCAATTTAATAAAGGTTTAACAAAAATTACATGATTAGGGCCCTATGAAATGTTTTATTTTTTCTCACCATATGTTTTATTGTTATCAAATTCTGTGTTTTAGCATGTCTAATTATTTAAATGCATACTTAATTCATTCAAATTTATTCTTAAAATAGCCTTATGAAAGTTTTTTTTTTTACCCTCAGAAATTCTGTTTTGTGTATTTAAAATATGCAGGTTATCAAATAAAGGCATAAAACATTCATTTCATTTATCTTTTAATTACTGAAAATTAAGCAAACCTTTTTTTGGCAAAAGGGCAATTTACTATTAAAATTAAAACATGGAAGAAATGTTGTGTGATTATACCCTAAAACATATTTGTTTCATTTTAGTAGTAGGAGTAATAGTAGTAATTTATATCCGGCACTATGCCTTCAAATTAAACCGGACTTTTATTCTGACGGGTTGCCGTGTCTACCTTTACATTTCTGTGTGTATATGATATAACGCTAGTTTTTAGTCAAATGCTCATGAAGTGACTCTTAGCAGATATTGTTCATGTATTTATGTATGTATTTAGTAAGACAACAGATGCTTCAGTCACGTGCGCTACAGTGTGCTTAGTAAACAAAACCGCTCGTATGCTCCATTCATTAAAACACAGACACGCAGAACATGCAGGATTCCCATTTAAATGGTATTTTTGCGGCGTAATATTCACACATACTAGTCCATATTGCGGTTTGATTTAATTGTAATGACCTACTTTTGATTAATTCATTCAAACTCTGACAAATTCCGTGACATTCCGCGTTATTCAGTAAATTCTGTTTTTATGACTGGATTCCGCGATTCCGTCCGCGTTTTCCACATTGTGGAAAGCTTAGCTTTCGTAACAAGCCTCCACAAGCTTTCACTGCTGCGGCTGCCAGATGTCAAGAGCTGAAATCCCCCAATCAGAGCTTTTTCCTAAATCAGTACTTTTTTATGCCTGGTGGCTTACTTCATCTTCCCAAGCTGGCAAACATGCGCACGCGCTCTGTGTATATTATAGTAAAATCTCTGATGAGCTGAAAACAAAAACAATCATGAAACTGGAGTCTAGCGATCTCTGTTGAGATATTCTACTTAAATAAAAGCGTAATACAGCCAGTCTGTTTTCTTTCACACGACTAAATCTGCAAGCAAACCAGGTGAGTTGACGCTCTTTGGATTTGTCCTTATGTAAAAGTGCAATAATTGATTAATGACGGTAAGTGATTATATTTTTTTGAGCAAAATAATCATAAGTTTAACTATTATTGTGTAGCCCTATGCAACAAACGTAATTAGCATGAGTTTACAGCAATCCACCGACTGGTCAAGCGATAAGGAACATAATTAGCAAATAATAATTAAAAATAAAACTGACAATAACCAAGTGTAATCAGCAACATCATCTATTGATTTAACAACTGTTTGACAGATAAAAACAAAATGACGACACCAAAACAATTAGGAAGCGTTATGATAATTCATCAACAGCTTGAATGATGGTAACAAACTGCTGACTAAACTGAAAATAAAACCTATAAAAATATATATTAGAGTCCAAGCCTCACTTTAGCTTGGTGCATTTAAATGGCTCTTCTCCCCCATCAATTTGCAGTGAGCAAATCAATGTTTAATGTTAAAACCACTAAATGGCAACCGACTGTAGAGGGTGTGATGAATTTTTAAAGAGCTCTTTTCTTTACTGTCCATCTGGGCTCCATTTGCCCTGCTGTTCATGTTTACAACGGACATCAAAGGATACTTCTCTTTTTCTCAGGAAGTTTGTGTGAGGGGAAGAAGTGTAACATTTTATAGAACTGCAAAATGAGAATTTTTGTCTCTTCATACTTAATATCATGATAGTTTTTTTTTTTTTTGTTTTTTTTACTGAAGAATAACAATGCATTCAGTAACTTAAAGTAAATTCTCAAATCTGCATGGGAACGGCAGCATCTTAAACCACAAAGCAACATAATTTACCAGATGCAGAAATATTATAAATGATATTAATGCACCAGACCACTTGAGGTTTTGCTTGACAGTGGTTTGACAGTTAAACGTTGTAGTTTAACCTAAAAAAATAATTAAATGAATCATCATTTACTCACCTCTATGTCATTCCAAACCTGTATGACTTTCCTCTGTTGAACATAAAAGATGATATTTATCAAGAATATATTTGGATAAGTTCATACAAGTTTGGAATAACATGAGGTGAAAATAAAAACCCTTCGTTGCTAAAACCCTACAGTTTGTTCTAAAAAAAAAAAAAAAAAAAAAAAAAATTGCATAACACTTCACAGAACTTCAGTATGTCTGATATGCAGTTATACATATCAAGTGAAGCACACATCTGAAATTTAGTTAATGCATCTACTTTACTAAAATAATAGAATTACGCACAACACATTCCATTTTAATTAAATGTGCATTAAAATTGAAATATACTTAGAAGGAATTAGCTCTTTATATTTGGTTTTACTTTCTTTGCTCTTTATCACCACTGATGCAGTAACTGACGATGATGAAATCAGAGACACTCCCCTTGAAATCCGATCAACTGTAGACTGTTTAGGGTTACGAAGTACTGTAGCAACTTGCCACATTAATATAGAATGCGCAGTCACAGGCATTCAAATGAATAATGGCTTCAAATAAAATGTCATCCGCTCAGAAACTAGCTTCAGAACGGTTCTTTTTAAAATAAAATAATAAATTAAATTAAAAAATTAAAATATTTAAAAAAAAAACAAAAAAAAAAAACTTTAAACTTTTTTTTTTCTGTACATTTGTGTCGTGTTTAATTTTATTTAAAATTTAATTTTATATATTTTAATAATAACACACACGCATATAGAGCATCACAATTATAGTTAAAGTAACACACATAACAGGCTACAGAACATTTTTAAATAACTTTTATCAGGAAGAGGAAGCTGCATAAAACCACCCAGATCATAAGTACATATAGATACACACTCCTATATGAGGTCTATAAAACTCTGCTCAGTAGATGATTTAGTTAAACAGAAACGTCTCTTGGAGATGTTGATGAAACAGTGACCACCTGGCAGCACCGAAAGAAACATTTGCATAGGGCCAAAAATCTGCCGCAACAGACTTTTCTTGCATCTCACTTACAGGAGGATGAATTTAACGACACTAAATAGAAAAAAAGTGTGAATCACAACAATTCCAATCAATTAAAACCACAAACTTGGCCGGCAGCAGACAATAGTACTAACCCCATCCTCATTGTGTGAATGATTATGACATGCCATTTTTGATACCAGTGAATAAATCTGTTTCTTTATTCAATTCACTTCATGGCAGACACAGATAGTTGTGGCAGAGACTTTGGCAGCATGCCTTAAAACACGATTAATTAATATCTGTATCAAACATAATCAGAGACAGTGGCTTTGCATTTACTTTGGCCGGGTCCCAGCTGCTACAGGAAGGAGAGCAGCTGTCACCCTTTCACATGCTCTGTGTAATGCCACTTGTAGTTTGCAGGGTTTCTGCAGCTTTTACGAAGGAACATTTTTTAAAGACTTTTAAAAGACCATTTTAAGACCAAGTTAGGAAAATTTAAGAAACACAATGTGTGTTAGCAACAGTTTAAAAATACAAGTTTCAACCAATCTCCTTTTTAGTTCATTTTTCAAAAAATATAACTTAAGGTTTGAATAGCTCTGCTCCAAACCACTAGAATATGGAAATACAATGTACTATAACTTATGCAAAAACAAATGATGCTCTCCATCAGTATATTTGTCTTGGTTCTACTGCACATGTCTAAAAATTCTTTTTTATTATGACGGAAAACTGACTCAAAAAGTAGTGAGTTTATGATTAAAAAAAGAACAAATATGCAGATATGGGCTTAGAAAAAAGTACTTAATTCAAAGTGAAAACAAGTTTTCACTCCCCAATGACAAATATTAGTTCTAGTTTTAAACCATCTAATTTCACTTTGTTCAGTTTCTCAGAAAACACGACTTTATAGCTTAATTTTGCATCTCAGGCAAACGTATCTTGATTTAAGACAATGTGGATTGGAAAAAACTGAAGATTGAGTTTTTGCAATGTATGCTACATGTAAATGGTTACTTCACCCCGAAATGAAAATGTTGTCATTAATCACTTACCCCCATGTCGTTCCAAACCCGTAAAGGTTTTCGTCTTCGAAACACAATTTAAGATATTTTGGATGAAAACTGGAAGGCTTGTGACTGTCCCACTGACTGCCAGGTAAATGCCACTGTCAAGACCCAGAAAAGCATGAGAGACATCGTCAAAATAGCCCATCTGCCATCATTGGTTCAATCTGAAATTTTATGAAGCGACGAGAATACTTTTTGTACGCAAAGGAAAAAAAATAGCGCCATTTTGGAGAGTATCCGCTGGACGCAAACTGCGTATGCCGGATACGCTGTTTTCGTTTAAATCAAAGCGTACATATACGTAGAAAACGTATCCGTGTGGTGCGGCCTTACACAGAACGGCGTACGCAGTTTGCGTCCAGCGGATATTCTCCAAAATGGCGCTACGGTGACGCGGAGGAGACGAATTGTTGAATAAAATCGTTTTTTTTCCCCAAAAAGTATTCTCGTCGCTTCATAAAATTCAGATTGAACCAATGATGGCAGATGGACGATTTTGACGATGTCTTTCATACTTTTCTGGGTCTTGACAGTGGTAACGTTATTTACCTGGGACAAGCCTCACGGTTTTCATCCAAAATATCTTAAATTGTTTTCCGAAGACGAACGAAGCTTTTACGGGTTTGGAACAACATGGGGGTAAGTGATTAATGACAACATTTTCATTTTGGAGTGGAGTAACCCTTTAATGTCATATCTATCAGTTTTAGTCTTTCTACTCTGGTTTAAGACTAAGAATTAGTCAAAGGGCAAATTAAGACACTTCAAGATCTGGAGAAATGGGTCATGGGTTTTATTTGTTAAAGTGTGCCAGAGTTCAGTTTGGAAAGGTTCCAGCTGTGACGGCCGATAAAGGCTTTGGCGCTTTTTTTTTTTTTCTGCCAGGGTCCAGATTATCACTTTCCCTCAGGCACATTCCTTGCTGCCCCCACCCACCTGCCCAAAATAAACCACGGGCTTTAACCCTTTCCACACGTACGGTAGCACAAACTACAGCAAACAGACTAGTGTTATGAGGCAACAAGGTAAATATGTGTAAAACCATTAGCGTGTTGTTGCAACTGGGCGTATCATCCAGTTTCACGGTCTCGTATGTCTCGTATGGGAGCAGGGGTGTAAAGTATTCATTATACAAGCATTCAAGTACCACCCAATCATTGTGCAACATCTCAACGTACAGACAGTGCTGCACGTCTTGATTACGTAACTGCCCACAATATTCACATTTTCTGGTAACCACCTGATATGAAGATCAAGCTTGGAACTGAATGCTAAAGCTCCGATAGCATTTCTGTCGCCCGCTAACCAACAGTTGTAAACACCTGCAACAGCTTCACTCAACACATCACATGCCCAGCATATGCGAATCACATGACCTCGTTCTCAAAAGCAGGGTACAAAATGTTCAAATAAAAAAAAACAAAACAAATAATAACCTGCAATGCTCTTTAACCAGAAATCTGGCTTTAAAAATTCCCCAAGAAGGGTACAGGCGGTCACAGCACTTTTGGAGCATATGAAACAGTCATTATGGGAAAGCAGTATTACAACAGCATGGAACATATTCACAAGAGTGCTACTGCATGGCTCCTTTCAGTTCCAGAAATCAGCCACAAATGATCTTACTGACTAGTGTTGTCAAAAGTACCTGCACCATTTCAATTTTAAAAACGTAACAATACCAGGCTTTCTGCAGTACAGATTTTACAGAGATCTACGAGCCTGCGCTGTGGCAGAACTGATAGCTTTGTTAATTATAAAGAGAGAATAAAGTTTTATTTTTTAATGCTGCTAGGCACACACTGATGACTGATGACTGTATTAAAATATAGGAATGAATCTGAAATTGAGATGTTTGACACTGTAATAACCACAGCAACGGATAGGACAAAATTGACATGTTGTGTCAAAATAGATCTGTGCATTAAGTCTTGCTGTGCAAGTCCAATAGACCTGCCACTTGCTGTTACCTGTAATTGTTATTTTATGACTTCCATTTGATCTTTTTAATGCAGTGTGTACATAATTGAACAATATATATATATATATATATATATATATATATATATAATTTTTTTTTTTTTTCAGAATTAATTAAATAATATTAAAATAAAATTACAAAATAAAGTAAAATAAAAAATGTTCTTGCATTTTAAATTTTGGTGCTGTGACAACACTACTTGGCATTAATCAAAAAATAAATACATTTAAAAAAAAAAAAAAAAAAAAAAAAAAACACAACTTTTCCTCACTTCCAAAATGAAAATTTCTTGATAATTTACTCACCCCCATGTCATCCAAGATGTTCATGTCTTTCTTTTTTCAGTTGCAAAGAAATTAAGGTTTTTGAGGAAAACACCCAGGATTTTTCTCCATATAGTGAACTTCAGTGGGGACCAACAGGTTGAAGGTGCAAATTGAAATTTCAGTGCAGCTTCACAGCTAGTGCAAGATGAGCATTTGTGGGTAAAAAGTATATAAACTGTATTTTTCAGAGAAAACGATCAATTGTTTAACTAGATAAGACCCTTATTTCTCGGCTGGGATCGTGCAGAACACTTTAAAGCTGCATTGAAACTGCATTTTGCACCTTCAACCTGTTGGTCCACCATTGAAGTCCACAATATAGAGAAAAATCCTGGAATGTTTTCCTGAAAAACCTTATCGTGAAATATTCATTCTGGAAGTGAACTTCTTCAAATGTATTTCTTAATTTGGCTTGCAGTGTTGTAACGTAGCTGGTTGACAGGTTTTTGTCATGACTGCTGTTCAGACAAAGACTCAAACTGGCATAAATAGCAGGACATGCGCTTCCTGCTTTCAGGAACTATTTTAAAGGGAGAGTCCTTCTGTGTTTAAAGTTCATTTCAAGAATCAACAAATATGCATTCGTGGAATTCTGCCTGATCTGGTGTTTGGCATCATGTTCTGAGATAATCAGTAATTATGTCTTTAACCTTCCTTTACTTTAGATCACATGACATAAAAAAAAACAAGCCACAGCCTTCACTTACGAGCTAAACAACCACAGCAAATATACAGCTGTGTGACAGACCGTGCCTGCTGGCAATGTCACTGTTTAATATATAGTTTAGGTTTAACAAAGAGCAAAAAGACTGTAAATGCATGAAATAATAAAATGACATCTTTCATAATTTCAGGATTGTTGCTACTTCCTACATAATCGAAAGCTACAAAGTTTAAATATTTAAATGTAGTGTGGTCCGATGTTTTCAATGCCCTGGCTGTATATTGCTTAGTTCAGGAGTTCCTCTTTCATAACTCATTTCACAAAATCTCCCACTCAGCATAAAATATTAAAGCTCCAGATAAATTAGTCAAGTTATTTCCTCGAGTCCTGCTCGCTGTCGTTGCTTGCAAATATTTATTTGAAAGACTGTTTTGCTTCAACAAACTTCTTCAGGCACAGTCCCTTAAGAAGCTCATTAGACCGTAACGCTGCTTTATCAAAGAATGTCTTTGCAATAATATGCTGCCATTCAAGATAAATATTTGCCCTAGGACTAGTGAATGCAAGAAATTCTATTCTTTACACAATATTAATCCTGCACACCTGCAATGATCCAAATGTTTGAGGAGTGTTTATTTGGTCTATATTTTCGTTTCAGGTTAGAATTACCCTGTCCTCCAGGGTGTGAAATTAATGAGGGCTTGGGGCAAAAATGCCACCAACGGTTTGCAGCGTTGAGCATTACAAGCAATCACACATGATTCTGTAGGCTTGTGAATACAGTTTTTCAGTGCACATGCTCACTGACTGAATTCTCAATCTGCATTTGCTATTTCCTTTATTATCATAACCACCAAATCCAGATAATATGCATGCAAGATTTAATTTGAAGTCTAAACAGCAGTTTTTGCAAAAGTGCAGAACTCACATTAGATGGAAATCACGGACAGCTGGAATAACCGTTTTGTTTTTCATGCTACTGAAATAACACATGTGAAGTCTTGATTTTATAATCCGTAAAAAGCAATTTGAATTTCAAATTCAAAAACAGTTCTTAGTTTGTTTCGTCTGTAGCCAGAATGCAACCTAAAGATTTCTTCTGTTGGACACAAAAGAAGACATTTTGAAAAATGTTGGTAACCAAACAGTTGCTGGTAGTTATTGATGTCCATAGTATTTTTTTTTTCCCCCAAACTACTGAAGTGAATGGGGGCCATCAACTATGTGGTCACCCACGTTCTTCAAAATATTTTCTTTTGTGTTCAACAGAAGAAAGAAACTCTTACAGGTTTGGAAAAACCTCAGGCTAAGTAAATGACAGAATTTACATATTTGGAATAACTACAATTCTAAAAAATGGCATCACAAAGGTTTAAAAACAAACAAACAAACAAACAAACAAACAAACACTAGTAATCACTAAGGCTACGTACACTCTGCAGGCAAATGTGGCCCAAATACGATATTTTGCTCACATGTGACTCAGATCTGTTTCTCTCATGACAGTGTGAACAGCACAAGCCACATGGAATCTAATCTTTTCAATTCTGATTTGTGTCACTTCCATATGGGGTACTAAATCCAGTACAGATCAGATGTTTTGCAATGCGACCGCAGTCTGAACAGTCAAATCGGAATTCATGGGACTTTAACTCGTCATGATTCTGTGCTCAAAAGAATCACTTCAAATATTTGACATACCAAATTATCAAAACAGTTGCAAAAGGTAATCAGTGAAAGTGCGATGTGTTAGAACTTATAAGTATTGCAGTGACAAATATACAAGCAGTGCTCGTATCATAAAAGGAATGCGTTTTCTTGAGAAAACCTGGCAACCCTGTTCGTATTGTTTTTTTGCGCTTACGGGTCAATTCAGAACCATGATCTGTCCAGACTGGAAATCTCATATTGGCCACATATAAAACAACAATGTGAACAGCTATACAAAAAAAAAATCGTGTCTGAGCAAAAATTGGAATTGAGCACTGGGGCTCGCAGTGTGAATGTAACCTATTATTACCCCTGAGTGGATAAGTTAATATCTGACCTGTCTGAACTGCTCCTCATAGGTCCAGTCTGCGTGGTCCTGTCCATGGAGCGGCCCATGGGATGAATGAGCGGAGTGAGTCAACGCCCGCGGTTCGCTTTCAGAACCAGGCCGAGCCTTAAGCAGCTGGGAGTGAGGGTGTAAATGGCGGTGGGGTAAGAGGAGGATGCCTCTGCCTGGGGTGACGGCCTCACGGCCCGACGGTAGCCCTTCGTCACCTAGATCGTCGTCATAGTCGTCCTCCATCTCACCCTCAAAGTCATCTTCATCCCATTTCTGTTTTCTGCACAGGAATGGATGAGATGAAATGTTATAGAGGGACCGTTATGAATTCAGACAACTCATTAAAGTTAATGAAACATTATGGGTTAAACACCATCCAAATGCCATTTCACAAGTTCTGTTAAAATAAGAAAACAATTTACAGAAAGCTACACATTAAATAGTAGGTACACAGCAGACTTAGTAGTACATTTTCTGAAGATGCGAGTGATGCTTGTCCTTTTTAGCATGTTACTTTTGCAGCTTTGTTTACACAAGATTTTTGGAATTTCTGACTCGAATTTGATTTCCTGATTTTTTTTCTGAATTTTTTCAATTTCCCTCAACATGACACGTAAACTATCAGTTAAAAGTGGAACAATTGAGATTTTATTAATGTTTTTAAAAGAAGTCTCTTATGCTTACCATGGCTACATTTATTTGAATAAAAATACTTAAAAAACAGTAATAATGTGAAATATTATTACAATTCAAAAGAACTGTTTTCTATTATATATATATATATATATATATATATATATATATATATATATATATATATATATATATATATATTTATTATTTTTTTTTTTATTTTTTATTTTTAGCCTATATATATATATATATATATATATATATATATATATATATATATATATATATATATATATATACTGCTCAAAAAAATAAAGGGAACACTTAAACAACACAATGTAACTCCAAGTCAGTCACACTTCTGTGAAATCAAACTGCCCACTTAGAAAGCAACACTGATTGACAATCAATTTCACATGCTGTTGTGCAAATGGAATAGACGACAGGTGGAAATTATAGGCAATTAGCAAGACACCCCCAATAAAGGAGTGGTTCTGCAGGTGGTGACCACAGACCACTTCTCAGTTCCTATGATTTCTGGCTGATGTTTTGGTCACTTTTGAATGCTGGCGGTGCTTTCACTCTAGTGGTAGCATGAGACGGAGTCTACAACCCACACAAGTGGCTCAGGTAGTGCAGCTCATCCAGGATGGCACATCAATGAGAGCTGTGGCAAGAAGGTTTGCTGTGTCTGTCAGCGTAGTGTCTAGAGCATGGAGGCGCTACCAGGAGACAGGCCAGAACATCAGGAGACGTTGAGGAGGCCGTAGGAGGGCAACAACCCTGCAGCAGGGCCGCTACCTCTGCCTTTGTGCAACAGGAGGAGCACTGCCAGAGCCCTGCAAAATGACCTCCAGCAGGCCACAAATGTGCATGTGTCTGCTCAAACGGTCAGAAACAGACTCCATGAGGGTGGTATGAGGGCCCGACGTCCACAGGTGGGCGTTGTGCTTACAGCCCAACACCATGCAGGACGTTTGGCATTTGCCAGAGAACACCAAGATTGGCAAATTCGCCACTGGCGCCCTGTGCTCTTCACAGATGAAAGCAGGTTCACACTGAGCAACAGACGTGACAGAGTCTGGAGATGCCGTGGAGAACGTTCTGCTGCCTGCAACATACTCGGTTTGGCAGTGGATCAGTAATGGTGTGGGGTGGCATTTCTTTGGAGGGCCGCACAGCCCTCCATGAGCTCGCCAGAGGTAGCCTGACTGCCATTAGGTACCGAGATGAGATCCTCAGACCCCTTGTGAGACCATTTGCCGGTGCGGTTGGCCCTGGGCTCCTCCTACTGCAAGACAATGCTAGACCTCATGTGGCTGGAGTGTGTCAGCAGTTCCTGCAAGACGAAGGCATTGATGCTATGGACAATCCAATTGAGCACATCTGGGACATCATGTCTCGCTCCATCCACCAATGCCACGTTGCACCACAGACTGCCTCATTTTGACTTGTTTTAAGGACATTACATCAAAGTTGGATCAGCCTGTAGTGTGTTTTTTCCACTTCAATTTTGAGTGTGACTCCAAATCCAGACCTCCATGGGTTAATAAATTTGATTTTCATTGATAATTTTTGTGTGATTTTGTTGTCAGCACATTCAACTATGTAAAGAACAAAGTATTTAATAAGAATATTTCATTCATTCAGATCTAGGATGTGTTATTTTAGTGTTCCCTTTATTTTTTTGAGCAGTGTATATATATATATATATTTTTTTTTATTTTTTAATTTATTTTTTTGGCATTTTTAGCCTTTATTATGATAGGACAGATCGGAACGGACAGGAAACGAAGTGGGAGAGAGATAGGGGGCGGGATCGGGAAAGGTCCTCAAATCGGGATTCGAACACGGGTTCAGTTTAAAACTGAATTTTTAGCAGCCATAACTCCAGTTTTCAGTGTCACATGATCAATCGATATGTTATAAAATAAATAAAATAAAAAGTTTGAGTTTGCCTAAAATATGTGTGTGCACTGTGTGTAATAATTATGTATATATACATATAAACACATTAAATGTATATATTTAAGAGAAAGGTTATTTATGTACAAAATATTTGTATTTATATATTTATATATATATATATATATATATATATATATATATATATATAAAATATAAATTATATAAAAATTATAATAAATACATATACTTGTAAATATTTCTTAAATATATACATTAATGTGCTTGTATTTATATGTACACAATAATTACACACAGTACACACACACATATATTAGGGAAACTCAAACTTTTATTTTGTATGCAATTAATTGCGATTAATCGTTTGCCAGCCCTAAAAAACACATATACTTGTAAATAGGCAAACTTTTATTTTAAATGTTTCTTAATGATTTTTGAAGGATCATGTGACACTGGAGACTGGAGTAATGATGCTGAAAATTCAGCTTTGCATTGGAGAAATAAACCAAAACAAACAGAAAACAGTGTAACACTTTTACTGTATTTTTGGTCAAATAAATGCATCCTTGGTGAGCATAAGAGACCATATCTTTTAAAAATGTAAAACCAACTCAACAGCTCATTTGCATTCATTTGCATATAACGGCCCACTTACATCTGCTCTTCCTCCTCAGACCCCATCATATCTTTGTATTGCTCCTCCCCTTCCTCTTCATCCTCCTCTTCATCCTCTTCATCTCCTCTACTACTGTGTTCAGACATTGGGCTGTCGGCCCTCTGAAGTCCAGCTGCTACCGCGCGCATTGCTGCTAGCGCCGCTATCTGCGCCTGCTCCGTCTCAGAGGCAGAAATTGCTTTCAGCTCCTCCCCTGTGGGGGCGGGGCTGTGTGATTGCCCCGCCTGCTCCATCAGCAGTTTGGCTCTCTGCTGTCTGTGCAGGTTCTCCATCACCGCCTGCAGCTTCATTTCCTGGGAAACAAGGCACGCTAGGATTCTGGCCACTTCACTTTTCCCCACACAGCCGAAAACAGACTGGACCACTTTCTATAAACTTGATCCAGAAGGCAGAGCTTCAGGAAACAGGAAGCGCTGGTCTTCTTCTCAATAGACACCAGCAGAGAGCAAAGGGGAAGATGACCCCCACACACAGGGGCCTACCTGAGAAGAGAAAAAAAAAAAAAAAAATATATATATATATATATAGTAAAACATTAATTATTTAGAATATCTGATATATAAAAATTTGTTTCAATTGAAATACTTTTGGAGGGCGAAAACAACATTTAATTAACATTTAATTAATGGCAAGTTTTGACTGTCAGTGTCTACTGCAAGCTCACAACATGGATAAACTGCAACTGAGAAACATGTCAGCTGTGTGGATGCTAGTGATAGATAAAAACAAGAAATTGATATTGTTAAATTGATACAGATATGGATTCTTAAATCTCAAGATCAATCTTTTAGTCTGCTGCTTAAGATTATTTTTAACGTGCATGCCATCCGATAATTGCAATAAGCTTTGTGCTTTATTACTCTTAATAAGAAACAAAGTCCCAGTCTTCTAAGTCTATCAATTTTATCACAAACTAAGAACAATAAATGGTTTTGATTAGTGCTGCATGATAAATCACGTGATATCCATGCACATTTTGTCATTAAAGCCGGCTCTGTAATCAGCAGTAAATCTCCATCATGCATTGCATTATTATATATTGTATTATAATGAAAATTATAATAAGAAGTCAGATAAACCATATATTGTCGTAGTTGTGTTTATTAGTCACTTTATAATCAATGAAAGCATTTAAATCTTCTATTTATTCAACTGTTGCAATCATTATTTCTGCACGAGAGCGCCCTCTGGCCTTTGGATGGTGATTTACTACTGATCACAGAACCGTGCTTCACTGACAAGATGTGCACATGAATATCGCAGCTTTTCTTAATATCTATTGCGATATTGTTGCGATTTATCATGCAGCCCTAGTTTTGATGCTCTTTAATGTGGCATGATGGATCACTGTAACCACCACAGTCCAAGCGGCACGTGAACTGATCATCTCTTCCTATTTACCGCTAGTCATATTAAGAAATAAACATGAATAAACATCAGAAGGTGTTGAAGGAAATAGAACAAAGTACTGAAATGCATAATGTCTGATGTAATCGTTCAGTCAAAGAGCTATAAATAATATATGGCACATAACCACACATTACTAGGGCCCTATGATTTCTGCGATCCAGAATCGTGGAATCCAGTCAGAAAAACGGAATTTAATAAATGACGCGGAATGTCACGGAATTTGTCAAAGTTTGGATGCATTATTCAAAAGTAGGTCATCAATATTTAGTATCTTTAAATATTGAGCAAAAACACCATTTAAATATGAATCGCTCATGTTCTGCGTGTCTCCATGTGTGTGAATGGCGCAGACGCATTCGTTTACTACACACATACTGAAGTGCGTGGGACGCTCGCGGTTATTTCAGTGTCTGCCCAAAACTGAGTAGCCCAAAACTAGCCCAATTGCATTTCAAGGGGGTCCCCTGTTAAAAAAAAAATAAATCAAAAATAAAATATTCATGTTCCAGGGGATAAAAAACATGTTTTTTGTTTTTTTTTGTCGGGGTTCTCCTGGTAAATTCATATTTCAGGGGCTAAATATGACATTATTGGGGCCGCTTCAACCCACGGACATCAAAAACAACCCGCGGCAACAGTGTTAAAGTAGTCCAATCCGTGGACTTGGCAACACTGGACATAAATTACTATTGTTTAGTAGAATGTACGTACTACTATTATTGCTACAACTGTTAAAACTTTATTTTACTAAGGAATAATCACACAATATTTCTTTTATGTTTTAATTTTAATAGTAACTTTGTTTGCCAAAAAATAAAGTTTGTTACATTTTTATTTGATTAAAAGAAATTAAATTAAATATTTGTATGCCTTCATTTGATAACCAGAAAAATGTAAATATTGTAAAAATACACTTTAATAAATTAATTTGTTTGTTTTTGCATTCAAATAATTAGACATGCTTAAACAGAATTTGGTAACAATAAAACAGAAGGTGAGAAAAAACAAAACATTTCATAGGGCCCTAAACGGGTAATTTGTGTTAAACTTTTAATAAATTGATGTTAAATTGTACAGGTTTTCATATTTTTCATTAATTAGACTTGATTTTTGATTAATAAAATGTAATTTAATAATAATAATTAAAAAAAAAAAAGTCCAGAAATATTTAAAAAGAAAAAAAAAAAAAAAAAAAAAAAAAAAGGAATCCAGAAAAAAATTTAAATTTTACCTCAAGACAGCCATTGATTTTCAATAAACTTGGTGTGTGTGTGTCTGTGTCTGTATATTTATTTATCATTTTTAAATTTAACCTGTTGTCTTAATTAGTTAATATTTGAATAAATCTAATTATGTTTAAACGTTTTTATTTCAAAACAAATTGAAACATTCCTGTTTTATGTCATTTTTTTATGCTTAAAAAGCTGACATAAAAAGCCATAATTGTTATTATATTATTTATTTTCTGTTTCGGCTTAGAATTTTAATTAAGATACATCACTGATAATATTGTTTTTGCATTTGCTCTGGAGAGAAGAAGAAAACAGGGCTAAAAAAGCCTTTTTTTTTTTAATTCACTCAGTAACCATTTGTACTTTCAAGAACCAAAATGGCAGATAGCAGCATGCAGTACATTCAAAGTCTTCTGAAGACACACTATAGCTTTGCATGAGAAAATTATTGATATAGTCTGTATATTTTCTGCGTACCTTGAATTCTATTAATGCGTTAATGATGAGAGGTGAGAGCTGCAAACATTTTTTTTTTTTTTTTGTCAAATCTTTTAGATGAATCTTCTCGGCGCTAATAGCCTTGTGCACTGTAAAAAACAATTTGTTCAGTCGACTTAAAATAATTTGTTACCTGGCTGCCTTAAAATTTTAAGTTCAGTCAACTCAAAAAAAGAAGTTTATTCAACATAAAATGTTAAATTATACTAAGTGACAACTTAGATATTTGAGTTGATTCAACTTAAAATTTTAAGGCAGCTGGGTTACTCACCCATCTTTTAAGTTTAACAAACACAAATATCTAAGTTGTTACTTAGTACAACTTAACATTTCAAGTTGACTAAACTTATTTGAGTTGACTGAACTTAAAATTTTAAGGCAGCAGGGTAACAAATTACTTTAAGCTGACTCAACAAATGGTGTTTTTTGTTTTTTTACAGTGTGGGCAGCACGTTGACGCCTTGTGGACCTTTCCCAATCCCACCCCCGCTTCCTGTCCTTCCTCTACTGTCCTATCAATAGTAAAATTGCAAAATGCCAAAAAAAAACCTTTTAAAGTAAATCTTTTGAATCAATTTCTAAAATTAAACAATACGCTCTGACTGATTCAAATTGGATTAATTGGGTTCAATATTTACCTCTTCACTAAAACTTTAATACATAAAAAAGACACACATTCCAGTGAACATTTTTGAGCGACGATGCAAAAGTGAATCACTGAATCAGAATTCTGAATTAACAGGATGACAGGTTGAACACAGTTTGAACTGATTCATGAAAATCAAATAAACTTACCAACTCTACCGCAGTTTTTGCAACTGAAGTTTAAATCAGAAATACCATCTTCACACTTTTTCCTCACAGGACAAGTCACAAGAAATACACAAGCTACTTCATGATCATTTTCTGACTTAAGCAGCGTGATCTTGTCATATAAGGAAAATATCAGTTTCCTCTTAACATTTGCATTTCATTATTTGTCATCAGTTATGACCACACCTTAGTCGATTCACTGCATCTGTAAACCTTTCATCTACAATCATCATGACACAGTGTCTACATGTCATGTGATGCTTCGCTGACTATATTGGGAGTTGTCACGTTATGATGCCCGCCATGCTGTCTGGATGCTAATTTTGATATTTGCCTGAATTTCTGTTTTATTTTATTTCCTGTATATAGTTTTAGATATTCTGCTAAAGTTGTTAAACCAAATGGTCTCTATGTTGAGAATTTTCCTCACACTAATACCACTTTTAATGATTGTTTCTAAAGATACAATCTACTATCTTGTGCCTGTGGCTGTAAAGTAGAATATAAAACTTTTCAACACTGAGAATATTGTGCTGCAGACAATGACATTCTCAGTGTCATGCAAGATCCTATTCCCTTACCGAAAACCACCCCTCTTCATCAATGTCCAATAAAAAGTCAATGTGATATCTTGTTCTGAATCCTGTCACAGAAGAAACAATAAGTTTTTTTTTTTTTGGCACATCACGCAAGCATGTTTGAGCTTCCAGAACCAGTAAGGTTTGTTTTTATATATTATGTGATCTTATGAAGTTTTAAAGCACCAAAGTTTTTTTTTTTTTTTTTTTGGAATGAACTTACAGGGTCAGAAATCTCTGAGGTTTCATTTAAAATATCATTACAAAGAAGAACAAAATTCTAATGGGTTTGGACTAACATGAGGGTGAGTAATTGATGACAGAATTGTAATTTTCAGGTGAAATATCCCTTAACTAGGCTATGCAAATATGGTTAAACTCTTAATCATGATTATTTCTTTCAAAAAATAATCAGGATTATTAAATCACAATTGTCATTTTGTTGTCACAATTTTTAATGCACTTTCAAATAAACAAAAGAGTATGTCAGCTCACATGGTTTGCTAGTAGATTTAGTTGCAGCAACAGTGCAAATGGCTGTATTGCACTTTTATTTGAGCAGAATGACTCAGAGGCTTGCCAGCATTTTCAGCTAATCAGCACTTTTGCTGCACTCATCAGCTCATGGTTGCCAGGTTGGGAAGATTAAGTAAACCACTGGATAGAAAATGTATCACTTTTAGAAGCAGCTTTAATTGGGGAATTTAAGCTCTTGAGATCTGGCAAACTCAACCATGAATGCTTGTGGATTCTTGTTACCAATACAAGATAATGCAACTGGTTGCCAGGTTGGGAAGATTAAGTAAACCACTGGACAGTAAATGTATCAACTTAGAAAAAAAGCTTTAAAATGGGGAATTTAAGCTCTTGACATCTGGCAAACTCAACCATGAATGCTTGTGGAGGCTTGTTACCAATACCAGACAATGCAGATGGTTGCCAGGTTGGGAAGATTAAGTAAACCACTGGACAGTAAATGTATCAACTTAGAAAAAAAGCTTTAAAATGGGGAATTTAAGCTCTTGACATCTGGCAACCTCAACCATGAACGCATGCGGAGGCTTATTACCGATACAAGATAATGCAAATGGTTGCCAGGTTGGGAAGATTAAGTAAACCACTTGACAGTAAATGTATCAGTTTTAGAAAAAAAGCTTTAAATTGGGGAATTTAAGCTCTTGACATCTGGCAACCTCAATGATGAAAGCTTGTGGAGGCTTTATACCAACATAAGATATTGCCAACAGCAATTTAAAATGAAATGTTTTAGGATAAATAAACGGTGGGCAAATATCGCATATGATTACGCTTAATTTGAGAGAACCAGAAATCACAATTATGATTACAATACGATTTATCACGCAGTCCCTTCTGTAAGTAACCTTAATAGTTGACCTAAAAATCAAAATTGTCTTTTACTCACTGTCAAGCTGTTCCAAACCTATATGAGTTTCATTCGTCTGGTGAACACAAAAGATGTTATTTTGAAGAATGTTGGTAACAGAACAATTGCTGGTAGCCACTGACTTCCACAGTAACTTTTTTCCATACTGTTAAAGACAAACTTTTCATTTTTGGATGAACTATGCCTTCAAAAATGATCTCAGCCAACAGAATGACTTTGAGGAATGGGAAGACGATTCAGCGTGGGGACAGTATCTTGCATGGCACTGGGAGTTTATGGGTTAAACTACAAAGATGGATGGGGGCGCTGACGATTGTGAAGTCTGAGCAAACACAGTGGAGATAAAGGCAGCACTAAGGGTCTAATTCCACAGTGATAACGAGCGTCAAGCTGGCCTACATCCAGATTCACCATAGGGATCTGAAACCCATGCATTTACACCATACATTCAATATATTAATCACTCCTGGCTGACCAGAAACTGATAGATCAGGGTGCACAAAGAACAACGATTACTGTTTTTTTTTCCTTTTAGGCATGTAGCAAAGCGAAAATAGATAAAGACAAACAAGTTAAAAAGGTTGACACTTTAATATCACTAATACCTGTAGTGCATGCCTGCACAGACTAACTCAGCCTGTTTTATACGTGCAATGTAAAGTAATGGAAATGAAACCGAGATGTTCTGGTCTGGTGACATTTTTTACTCCAGCATTGAGATCTCAGGATTATTATAAATGTCAGATCTGTTTTTGGAGAAGCTACTTCGAAGCTTCCCAGAATACGATGTCAAAATAGATTCCATTTATGATCTAAATGCATTTGATAAAAAGTTATCTTTAATCAAAATGAAATACCTTTCAGGTTGTGCCACTGAAATTAAATTCCTTGTCCGTTGATGTCACTTAACCGATTAACCAAATAACTATCTACCATAACAAACTCACATTCAGTCCTTCTGGAATGCCCACTTTTCTCAGTACTATTCATTCCAGGTGGATAAAATCAAGTCCTGTGGCACATTTTTCTCTTTACACACAGAAGTGTCACATTACGACACATTAACAGTTGCTAAGAAATTCATACTACTGGATAACACCAAATCTAGCTTTCCAAATCAAGTTTATAAGAAACATCCAATGTGATGCACGGAAACCAAACTACATTTGGTAATTTCACATCACCACTGCACCACCATTTAAATATTCCTCATGGGGACTGAGAACTAAACACCTGTTAATCACACATCTAACTGGTTATGACAGACCAGTTGTCACGCTACATTAAAGTACCAAGGAAAAGCACACTCAAATCTCTATGCTTTCTAAATGTCTATAGTGGAATCTTTAAGGGGATGTGTGTCTTAAAGGGGAATTTTTGTGCATCATAGATTGTTAAATGATTCCCACGGTGCCAGGCTCAATGCTCGAGTAGCTACAGGACCTGAACGAGCACGAGTTAAAACTAACTGAAAGTAATGTCTGATTGATTTCTGAATATTTACTAATCTCGGTTTATTCTGATAATTCTCACTTTTAAAATGAAAAACAAAACAATACTGTGTTTCACCTGGATCAACATATTAGCTCAACTGACAATTCATCTTGTTGAGATTTTGAGAACAAATGATTCTAAACATTTTCTGCAGTGGTTAATCAATTGGGTGTAAACTGGTTTTAAATGCTTGACAAAAACTACAGACCAATATAATGGAAAAATATGGCAGGC
Source organism: Cirrhinus mrigala (assembly GCA_036247105.1). NCBI lineage: Eukaryota > Metazoa > Chordata > Actinopteri > Cypriniformes > Cyprinidae > Cirrhinus > Cirrhinus mrigala. Next base: position 17,122,983 of record CM070017.1, on the reverse strand, counting down.
TAATACAGTTTTAGAATAAAAATTGAAACGTGCACATCTACGCTGTAAAAGGTGAACATCTTTACACAAAATAAAGTTCCAAACTCAAAATTTAGTAAAAACAAAACAGAAGTCGACTGTTGTTAGATTTTAAAAATAGAAGAAATATTTTATCATTGTTTTATTAATAAACAAATTATTATGTAAGGTGAGAAACTACTGGCAAAAACACTGGTTTTCCATCCAATTTTGAAATTTTGGGCTATTTGGCTTTTCATAAAGTGCTGTTTCAAACAAGCAGAAAGAAAACATCCAAAGTACACGTTTAAGTGTTGCTTTTATTGCACTTTTTATCTATTTGCCTCTCAAAATTAGTTTTTATTTTAGCACCAAAGCCAGAAATCACCACTTCAACAGCACTTTCATACGGTAAAATATTTCTATCTATATTCTAAAGGTTTTTACAGGGGGGCTTTGTCCATGTATATAATCCCCCTGATTTTATACAACATTTTATGTTTAAAAAAAAAAAAAAGAAAAGAAAAAAAGAAAAGAAATATATCCCAAATCCCTTCTGTAAAAACCTTTGACTCTAATACAAAATGACACAAAATTTATGCAAAATAGTGTATATTTAAATTAAAAAAAAAAAGATCTATTACTAAATCAATTAGTTTTTCTCATCTGGCATGTCTCGCCTTAAACCCCTACAACCTACTTATCTAAAACCCAAAACTGTTCTAAATATTTATTTAAAAAAAAAAAAAAAGAAAAAAGAAATTGGGGTTTCATATGTAAATAAAAGGTTTTTTTTTTTTTTTTTTGGAGCTAGAAACACAGAAAAACACTTCACATATAATTACAGCAAGAGATCCTGGGCTTGAATCTCAAGTGCCTGTCTGATGTCTCTTGAAACTGTATTTTCAGTGTTTCAGAGAAAGGTGAGCCAATCACATAACCTTGTTACCATCTCTTAAGCAGTTCCCATGACGATGCCGTGTGTAAGGGCTGTGGGCAAATTTGAGGGTGAAAGCGTGGGCCTCCACATACATGACACTTCCTTCCTCAGAACAGTATGAGAACAGAAGTGCACATATGATTTCACGTGCTTGGCCCTGACCTCGTGTATTCATGAGGATATTGTGCCATTGCGAAGACTTGACACACAACAGATCAATTAAATCTACACAAACAAGTTTCTTCCTTAAAACGAAAGTTCAAAGCATTGGTACTCCAAACAAAAAAATGTAAATAAATATAATGAGATCCAAAAGCAATAAACTGTCATCATGTTTAATAGTGAAGGCACTTAATGTCAAAAAACAAAGTCTTCAACATTACGTTCTCTTCAAGGACAGGATGTAACATAACATACCTCAATTTTTCAGCTTTGGTGAAGCTCATGCAAGAAACCAGATTTCATATAGTAAACACAACCAAAAATGTGCGTCAACAGCCAAGGGATGTCTGGAAGACGTGTGGCAAACGCAAAAGACTTATTCATTATGCTTATGTAGAAAACACTTTGGCATTCCTATGAGCATTACCTCTGAATTAAACTGAATTAACTGTTTTTCCACAGATCTTTTTATCCCCCCATAGCTATCACAAAATTGTCAAGATTTAGCTACCCGAGAATCTGTAAAAGAAGATAAAGACGATCATTCACAAAAATAAAACAAACTGCAAAAAAAAAAAAAAAAAAAAAAAAAAAAAAAGAAAGAAAAAAAGAAAAGAAAAGAAATATATCCCAAAACCCTTCTGTAAAAACCTTTGACTCTAATACAAAATGACACAAAATTTATGCATAATAGTGTATATTTAAAAAAAAAAAAAAAATTATTACTAAACCAATTAGTTTTTCTCATCTGGCATGTCTTGAACAAAAAGCAGTACACTTGAAAACACTTTGGCATTCCTATGAGCATTACCTCTGAATTAATTTGAATCAACTGTTTTTCCAAAGATCTTTTTATCCCCCCATAGCTATCAAAAAATTGTCAAGATTTAGCTACACGAGAATCTATAAAAGAAGATAAAGACAATCATTTACAAAAATAAAACAAACTGCATTGTTGAAAGTAAAAAGACAGTCTTTCAAATACCTATAGACCAATTATATGTTTGTAAGCATTTAGGATGTGTGTGCATCATGGTTGCAGAAAACCCGGGAGAGATAGCCTTTACGGCTAGAGAATTACATGGATACGGTACAAAATAGTTCGATTTAAAAAGATTATAGATTATATTAATTAGATGTCATTTTCAAAATGTTCTCTGCATATTACAAGAGCTTGTCACCCAGCCATAAGCACTGTTATTCAACGTAACTGATGTTAGATAGTGGGATAGTCTTACAGATCCGAAACAGGGATGGCCTTTTTGTGGGCGGAGCCTATCTGGTGGCATAAAATGATGGTTTTCAAGTAGTGGTCTATTGATAATACGTCCATTTAAACTTCTGTGTTTAGCTTTAAATGGCATCTTTGATGACAGTATTCTATAGAAATTATTTGCATTCCGATTTTAACATCAAAAGGCACAAAAATATTTATATGTCTTATTTCATGGATTTTACCCAATTACCTCCACTTGTTACCAGTGTTTTTCCTGCAACCACTATGCGCGCGCAGCTGCAAGTGATGTAACTGTGACCTCTACTCCAAAATGGTTTATAATATACTGCTTTTATGTCACATGACTAGTTAAGAACAATACATAAGCCAGGTCAATTGATTGGCCACTGTTTATTGGCATTAACTGTTAAAGGAGAAGTCCACTTTCAAAACAAACATTTCAGCATTTTTCTCCATATAATGGACTGATATGGTGCCCCGATTTTGAACTTCCAAAATGCAGTTTAAATGAGGCTTGAAACAATCCCAAATGCGGTTGTAAACAATCCCAGCCGAGAAAGAAGGGTCTTATCTAGCGAAACAATTGGTTATTTTCATAAAAAATAATACAATTTATATACTTTTTATTGTCAAACGCTCGTCTTGTCTTACTCTGCCTGGACTGTTTTTGTTCCGGTTCATGACAGCTAGGGTATGTCGAAAAACTCCCATCTCATGTTCTCCCTCAACTTCAAAATCGTCCTATATCGCTGTTTTTCCTTTTTTGTTAAAGGTTTTTGATCCCAAAGATTGGGTCAGTACTTCTGCAGTGATGTAGGATGATTTTGAAATGATTTTAGAAGTTGAGAGGGAAAATACGATTGGTATACCTTTTAAAAAGGTACCACCACAGTGAAAGCAAGCCTTTGTACCTTTTTTTTCTAAGAGAGAAGGTAAGTGCAAATATTTAAAATACACTTTGAGAATTTACTGTAAATATAGTGTAGAATAAGTGTTTTATTAAATTTAACAGTTTTTCGTCTGTCCCACTCATCTAATCGTATATATATCTAATCGTTTTTATTCTCTTGTTAGACCACATTTATTTTTTACCCTTACAGAACAGAAGGCTGTCTTTAACATAAAACACTTAGTAAACATGTCCTTAGGTGTGAGATGCTAAAACTAGGCTGATCCATTTATGATCATTATGGATGCATCCTTTATGAACTCAATCAAGAAGTCATCATGTAATATTAACAGTACTTAAAAAAAAAAAAATGAAAATGAAAAGCTCAATGAAAAGCTGATTCAAAATTGTGAAAAACCTGAAAGAATTGGTGAGCAGATACAGGACACAAGACATTCAGATCAGTTTTAACCTCAAGTCCACAGATGTGTTGCAAATCAACTTCCATGATACTGATAAACTCCTTAACCTATGATATTAAAAACAAATGTGCATTACCTTTACATATGAACTGCATCTTTTAGAGCCCTATGGTTTAGTATTATTACTAAATATATAGTAATTTAGTATTATGTTCATTACAAACATACTGATGAGCACATGACGGTCGCAGTGACTTCAGTGTCTGTCGTCTCATTAAATGAGGACATAAATAAATGAACAACATCTCCAAAACTGCTGAGAGTTACTTCATGAGCACTTTACCATTTCTTTTGAGAGAAACTATCATCATATCATATACATACAGAAATGTAAAGGTATTCACAGCAACCTGTCAAAATAAAGGTTTGGTTTAACAAAGATGTTGTGCCAGAAATACATTACTATTGTTTAGTAGAGTGGACATTCTACTACTACTAAGATTATTATAACTTTTATTATTTTTTTTTTTAAGAATAATCACATTTAAATTAATGAAATTAATGTTTTATGATTTAAATTGATAACCAGACAAATTTAAATACACAACACAGAATTTCTGAGGGGAAAAAACATTTTAAAAGGCTATATTAAGAATACATTTTAATAAATGAAGTTTTTTTAATGCATTCAAATAAGTGGACATGCTAAAATAAAGAAATTGGTAACAATAAAACAAATTCATAGGGCCCTAAACATGTCATCATTTTTGTTGTACTTTTAATAAATTGATGAGAAATTGTATTATTTTCATGATTTTAATTAATAAAACATGCTTTTTGATTAATAATATTTCATTTAGCCATTAAAAAAAATGAGTAAAGAAAAATTAAGACAGAAAAAAATAATAATGGAATCCAGAAAAAATTAATTCATTCCAGAAAAAAACAGAATTAGGAAAAAAAAAAAAAAAAAAAATATTTGGGAAAAATTTGGGAAAAAAAATAAAACGGATTTCATAGGGCCCTAAAATATGTTCAGTAGTTATCTACAGATCAATTAGCTCACATTGCTTATTTACATGCACCAATTTAGATTCTGATTTCAAGTTCTTCAAGATCTGTTTACATGAACCATAAATCACCCCAAAATAAAACCTGTTTAAGTTAATTTCTTGTGTTGAAAGAAAGATATTTTGAAGAATATGGGTTACCAAATAGTTGATGGACTCCACTGTCAATCATTAATCATTAGTGTATCATAAAAGTCCATCACATTATGCTACCATCATTCTTTTTCTAGCTCTGACTGAAATCTCTGTACAACAACACTGCTCGGTTCTATAGCTGCATTTTGTTAATTGTCGTCTCTCTGCATTCCAGAATCTTCATGTGAATGCCGTTATTGTTCTTTAACTCTTTATGATCCCCATCAACAATGGAGCTCAGAGAAAAAGTCAGCTTTGTAGACAACACTGACACTTTTCAACTTTTACTACCAAACATGCATTAGCATGTGCAGTTTTTAAGTATTCAATCAAAGGGTGGTAGGTTAGGACTGCAGTTTTCCAGCCTGTGAGGTATGTGCCTGATAGAAATAAACTGGCTGAACGAGTCAGTTGGTAGTTTGACGCAGGATTACGATGTGAGTGGAGTGTATGTTTTTGCTTTGTATTATAAGATAAAGAATCTAGTCTTTTCAGCTAATGACAGTTGTATAAATACACAACCCACGAAAGTACCTGGATGATTAATGTTGTACTTCAGCAAATCAAGTTTGTTGATTTTGTTTGCGTGCAACTATGATGGCAAACTGCCAGACTTTATACGCCAGAATTGTTTGTTAAACAAATTAGACACTGACCCAAAACGCTCCAGACCACAGGTACTAAGGATGCAGTTTCTGTTACCCTAACGTATCTCCAAGTCGCTCCCAAGTAGCTCGGCAGAAAGAAAAGTGAAGATCAGCTGGCTGGGATTCCCTTATGGCACACTCCCAAATAGTGAAATCATCGCTTTTTTGGCAGGTGCTTGAGGTGAACAGCAGTGCACCACAGAAACGTTTTAATATGTGGCTTTTGGCAAAGCCACAGTTTGAACCAGGGCCAAGCCACTCAACTGAATCCACACAGCCTCCTCCCAACACCATTCTGAAGCAATGAACTCTGGCTTTTTATAGGCACATCTCATACGTTAAAGGCAGCGCATATCTGTGCATGCAACATACAAAGTCCAGTCACAAACAGGGGATTTACAGCGTCAACTTTTCATGCCTCACGGCTCATATAGCATTTTTGTTTAAATGGCTTTCTACTGTTGTCAAAAGTACCTGTATGTTGGTACTAAGTCGATATTTAAAAAAAGTAAGTGTTCGTGCTGCCTTAAAATTTTAAGTTTATTCAACTCAAATATCCATGTTTTCCATATTAAAATTTCATGTTGACTTAACCTAAAATTTGGAGGCAGCACGGACACTTACTTTTTTAAGTTAAAACAACTATTTTTAAGTTTTTTTTTGTTTTTTTTTTAACAGTGAACAGTACCTGCCTTTCTGTATCACCGGGTCAATTCAGTACCTGCTGATAACGCAGCGACTTTAAAAAAATTTCTCGTATGCTTGTGAGTGCACTGTGAAGAGCATCAAATGTTTCTATTTACAACGCATGTTTGCAGCATTGAGGATTGTAGCCAATCACAGACATGTTTGTTGAATGTAATGGCCAATCAGAAGCTTTTATGTCAGAATCAGCGGGAGTTTGTTCAGCAGGATCTCTGCGTGCTTGTGAATCATTTTATACATCCAAAGTATAAAACGTAAACACAATGTAAATAAGTGATTCATTGTGCATTATTCACCGATTCATGATCTGAATAGAAGTTTTATTTTTCCAAACTGCTAAATGGGCAACACAGCTTCATGAGTGACGACTGCATGGACTGAATCTTAAATTACAATGTTTGACACAGCAATAGCCACAGCAACAGATGGGAGAAAAACATCTGATGAAATAAACTGATATGTTGAAATTGATCTGTGATTAAGTCTTGTGCAGTGCAGAGTTTTTTTTTTTTTTTTTAAAAGGAATTATTATTTAATGTATTATTTACTAATAAGTATTAGTAGCATTAATAACTACTTCTATTCATTTCATATTTTATTATAAAACAGTAAAATAATTAAAAAAATATATATATTGATATGGTCAAAATTGGTATGGAGAACCATGGAATTGTATTGGTACTGGTACCCTGACACACTAGTTTGTACAGCGTTTTTGTTTAAATAGTGCTTTCTGTTTCACTTGAGTAAAGTGTTGCCCAAGAGCTCTGTGCTAAAATGGCCACACCGAGACACGCATATGGATTAATCTAAAAACAGAGCAGTTCCCTCCTTGAGCAGCAACACTAGATATCTGATCCCGCTCAACACTACCTAGTAACACGCGAAGCTGAAACCAGTTTGGCCAGCTCAGAGCAGAGTTTGCCAACCTGAAAACCTGCGAATAAGATGACGGCTGATACGGTTGTTTCGTTCTGATCACGACAGGTGTGACAGGATGCAGGGCCTCATTCCTGCTCGCACCTCACCTTATCAGTTAAAACCCCACACCCACTTATTTCACATACAAATAACCCCAGGACTCACTAAACATCAAATATGCAGGTCACCAACAGCCCCGAAATACATAGAACGCAACAGCAAAAGTATATTGTTTGTGGTATGTCCACATTAATTGTATCATTGAAGAGACACGTTATCAGGAATTAGAATTAAAATAATTTAAGATTGTATCATGTCATTTTCCGACCTCACAAGCATTATAGTTTCTCTTCTGCTGCTGTCCCTTCATAAAAATCTTTCTAAAATCTATCTATTTGCATTTCATGCAAATTTGCTGACAAACAGACAGCAAATGTTCTACATTATCTCTAGTCTAGCCGCAGGACATGGTATAGAATCACGTCACCTGGCATGTTGGAAACTGAACCACATTATTAGAAATGCATGTCTGCATTGTGAACATTGCTTCCTGTGCACAAGTTTGACACAATACCATCTCTTAGACTCAGCTTGTTAGGTCTTTAAAACCTGAAATATATCACCAAACACGTCTTTAACACTAATCCGCTCTCTCTCTCTCAGGCCAAAGGGCATTTAGCAGGAGGCCCCGTAAACCAACACAAGATTTTTAATAGTGCCTAAAAGACCCGACAGCAGACAAACCACAATGTTTGTTATTCCAAAGGAAAATGTAAAGAAAGCGGTCTAAGAGAGTAAAACACCCTCCAAACCATGCACTTTCTCTTCCCTTCTGCTTTTGAGCACCCAAATTATGGCGAAATCCAACACATTTCACATTTATCTTTCTATGGAGTCAACAAGACATTTAAGAAACTCTCGTCTTGTCCAAGATTCATTATAAAATTGATATAAATGTAAACACTGTGTATAGATCAACTCAATTTTATGTTTGACTATTGCATTCTCCAATTAAATATATTCAAAGTTTCATGTACGGATGACAATGGTCACTCAGATCTGCAAAAATGTCAGGCTAATAGTTGGCAATGTCATTTTGTAAAGAAGCACTATGCACCTGCACACAGACAAATTCACAAATTTGTGTTTTGGTAGTTTTCATGGAGACAAAAACACAGTACTGTTTTCACTCCCAAAACACCACTGACGTGTAAACGAACGGCGAAATTGCATTACAAATATTCTGTTTTTAGTTGAAAATGGAATAGTGTAAACACCGTCTAAATGCCTATATATCCCCGGATTAAGTGTGAGCGGATACGGAATAAAATATCTTTTCCAGCTGTTGTTGCAAATCGCGCTGTGCACATGTGCATGTAGTGTTTCAGTACAGTGTGTGATGAAGCCATGTGTAGTCTATGCAAACAAATGTGCTTTTCTGTTTTTGTGGGACAGAAATCTAATTAAGGCTGGAGAAATCAGCTCTGTGCTGATTTAAACAGGTTATTAAGAACGGAGAGAATGAAATCAAATCAGTCTTAACCCATATTTCCAGCAGAACTCTTTAAAAAGGTTTGCTTTACTCCTGGGAGTGATAGATCTGTAGGGATCTAAATCCATACATAAATGCATACTGAGATAATACACAATTCAGATAAAAGATATATCTCACATTATGAAAGGTGGACATATATATATATATAAATACATAAATAGGTTAGATATGCTCCATTATATATATACACACACTTACATATCATATATTATGTCATAAAAAAAGTTTGACAGTAATATTGGTTCAGTAATATTAAAGTTGGTTCAGTAATATTCACACTTTTCCAATTTTGATTATTTATCAGTTCTATCGATAAAAGGCACCAGTCGAAAATAATCACACAGAACAACTGTCAATTTAGCAGACAAACAAGCCACAGTGTTTGTTATTCCAAAGGAAAATATGAGTAAAACACTCTCCATTCCATGCACTTTCTCTTCCGTTCTGCTTTTGAGCACCCAAATTATGACAAATTCCAAAACGCAAACTACTTCACATAAATAGAATGACATTATTTATATCAATTATATTATCGTTATCATTAATAACAACACATTTTTCACAAAGAATGTTATGATATATAATAGCTGTAGCCTAATGACTAAGAATTAAAATTTTCAGTTACTATTATAAGTGTAAATTACGTTCTGTTACTTATCGGACACTTGTATAGGTTATTTGTCTTATAAAGGCCAATTTAATAATAATAAAAAAATAACTAAACTAACATAAACTCAATACACTACTTCCACATCCACAAGATCACAGGTAATCGACCTGACAGGGGAAAAAAAATATAATTAAAACACCACTTACCTCATTAAAACTACATCCAAGTTGTTGAAATGGTAAAAAAAAAAAAAAAAAAGAAAGAAAAAAACCAAACAACCCGGGGATGTACACTTATTTGCATGTATACATCGCGTGTCTGATGGCAGTTACTGTATGTGTATGCGTCGAGTGTTTATTCTGATGTCTGTAAAATACACTGACACCAACACTGCCAGACATCATATGGTCAACTTTAAACAACCAAAGACATAAATGAAAACTCATTAAACCTCCTGAATTGTGATTATTCGCCAGAGAGGTAATGCATTTCCCACACAGTCAAAACAAACAGGAAAATGTGAACGCAGGCTGAGAGGAAAAAAAGACACACTTCACTTACCAGTTTAACTTCCGTTTAGTTTTTTTCTTGGGAAGCGGAAGGAACATTCCTGATTTGCCCGTAAAAACAACCCGGTCGCGACGCTCTCTTAGTCAATATTTGATCACAGTCACGAACATACGAGAGCCTATAGAAACAGTATGGCTTGTGCTCTCTCTCTAAAGCACGTCTCTCTTGCTCATTTGATTTCGATATAGAGGTTAATTTGGCAGTAACATCATATGTGCGTCTAATCTGAGGCGGTGCCCGCGTTCGGGGAGTCAAACCATTGGTTGACAAACAGCAATCAGATGCAAATTCCAAACCTCTGAATCAATGGGGCTGCCTTCCCCCACTCTATAGGAAACATCTACAAATGACTCAACGCCAATAAGTAGAGTAAGGTCCCACACTAAATGACCTTCGCGCTAAAGACTTACGTTTGAGCCTGGTGATTTATTCGTGCTGATGATCGAAACCCATTAAAACAGCCGTCCATTTAGACACCCGTCCGTGTTTGTGTATATATATATGTATATATATATATATAAAAATGTATATACGCTATATGATGCTATCTATACATTTGGCGACGTTCCCTGCCAGGGGCCCTTCCCTTTTATCACAGGCACCAATAATGTCTAGCTGCTGCTGGAGTTCTCATGCAAACATATAGAGCGGTATGTCTTCGCTTATCATTAATAAACAACCTGCAGTGTTGCCAAGAACAAAGTATTATTAATAACAAATTAACTAATTTAGGTAAATGACAGAACGTGTATTTTAACTGCATTTAATATAAACACTCAACATGTTTAATGTGTAATAGTCAACCTAAAAACCCACTAAACATAAAATACGTATCAGCTACTTTTAGAACATTTTGGTATTATCTGAAATGATCTGATTAAGTGTGATAAAAATGTTCTATGTATCAAGTAGAGGCCATTTCTGAGAATTGATATATGCACGTATCAGGTTAAAGTGCAGAAAGTTTTGCACAGTATTTAGTTTCCACCTACTGGACAGACCGAGTATTGCATTTTTGTGGACAACCTCAGACAAGAAGGTACAAATGCTTTCACTGTGGTAGTACACTTTCATGAAGGTACTAATATGTAGGATTTAGATACTAATATGCACCTTTTACAACTTGTAAGTTGTAATAGGTACAAAGTACAAAAGTGTACCTTTTGAAAGGTTACCAGTACAGTGGCAGATTTATACCTTTTATATGTAATATAAAATGGCCACCAAATATTTGCACTTCATCAGCCTGGACAAAAAAACGTTTAAATGCTGTTGCATTTCAAAAGTGTCAAACTGTGAGAAGCACACTTTTCATAAAACAAATAAAACGTTTCACAAAAACAAACAAAAAACAAAAAAAAAAAAATCAAAAAAGAAAAAAAAAGAAAAAAAAAAGAAAAACAAAACAAAACAAAAAACAATAGATATACTGTTCAAAGTGACAAGACACAAGACAATACACCACTTTCTGTTAGACATTTAACGTGTGGTTAGTTGATGACGAGGGGAATTGACTTCAATAAATAGGAACATAATATACATCATGAACCCAGCTGATTAAAATTCAAAGCAAAAACAGAAGTTAGTTCAGGGGAAAACTCTAACCTTTTGTCAGAAGCTGTGGCTTGATATGTCATATCCAATATAATGACATTCAAGTATCTAAATAACTTTTGGAGCCCCTGTAGTAGTCATTAAAAGAACTGTGGTATTATAGTAATCTAAAAAGTGGTTTCAAATTATTATTATTTTGTGTTTAGATATTAGATATTTTAGATAGTGTTCCAAACATACATTGACATTCATACTTTAATGTGTGACAGACTGATAAAGCTTCAGGTAAAGATTAATCCTCAAATGTTAATACATTTATTAGCATAAGGTATTTATAATACACAGTCTCACAACTCCAGACATATAATATGCTATATATTTAGGCGTCATAAATAGTGTATAACAATGTAGCCTACAAATTATTTTGATTGTATTTTGATAGATTTGCCAGATATGATCTATGATACCATGTTGTATGACTACAGAAGACGTGTGTTTATATTGAACATTGATGGAGCAGCACATTTTGTGAGCAAATAAATTGAATTAAATTAATTCATTTCAAATTAATTTCATTTTAACCACAAATACCATACTTTTAAATATCATTCTATTATTTATTTACTTACCATGAACAAAACTGAAAAATATTAAGAAAACCTTTGTCTAAAAGTATACTCGGGAAATATAACGTTTCTTTTTTTGCTACATATCAAGCGGCTGTGGTTCTTTTGCCATCTAGTGGTTAAGCGGAGAATAAAATTAAAAGAGTCTTTTACCCGGAGCGCATTAATCCCCGTTCAGGAGCAGGCAGGGGCCACTTGTACTTTTAGGGGGCACACTGTAAAATTCCCCTTAACCTACTCTGAGTATTAGTCATTCAGTCATTTTTCACCATGTCATGTATCACTACAGTCTCTAGAAGTAAGTTATACAAATTCAAACTCAAATGAATGTAAATGTAAGCTAAACAATTTAAACTCGAATGTTTCATCAGGTGCCATTTATTTGACAAATAATTTTGTTTTATTAATTTTTTTCTTTTAATTTGAAATACTGTAAAAAAAAAGAACGTGAGTGCAACTTGGGGGAAGGTGGGGGAAGTAGATGTACAGTTGCAGTACAGAAGTACAGTTCAAATCCTCTGATGTGTTCTTGCTCCGCCCCTTTTATCAAGGATGCATCAAGAGGTGACTTGTGCGAACTAGAGGCAGCCAGGTATCCCAGAATGCATTTCGCACACTCATACACTGGCCAAGGATTAATCTTTCTAGTGCAATTGTGTCGAGTGCTAATGTACACGTAAGACATTAACTATGTTGGGCTTTAGTAACCAGCTTAAAGGGGTGGTTTACTGTTTTTTTTTTTTTTTTTTCCGAAGGCTTGTTTGTGTTAATGGGGTGCACTGCAACATGTTCATGCTTTGTTTTTAAAAAATCACATTATTTTTCACACATTTTACCTTTATTCTCTACTGCTTTTCTGTTCTTCTAAAAAAAACATCTGTTAACTTCCTGGTTCCTCCCTCAGAAATTTGCAATAGGATCAGATTGGTTAACTGGCCCAATGTGTTGTAATTTGCTAACCACCTAGTGTACGTTGTTTGGAAATGTCACGCCTCTTACCATTATGGGTAGTTGTATGTTCCCGGAGGCAGGGTTTATGTAAATTTCAGGGTTTGTTATGAGTGAACTAGACTGGCCCAGCCCGTCATGAGCCCCCTCCACCCATGGCGGCTATCCCTTATGTTAATCCAGCTCTGCTAGGTGGAGCGTTTGAAAAGACCATAACCGATTTAAAGAGCCATTTGCAGTTTTACTGTACCAGCTGTGTGTACTTAGACCTGTACTTAAAACCTTAGTGTGCTGCCTTCCTACACACAGGTCCCGCTTCGCAGGTGCCAGCCAAGGAGCACCGCGGTGCGGCCGTTCATAGGATGACGGGCGGCTGCTGAGTGAGGCCGTGATGGGAAAACAGTGCTTCTCAGGGCTGGTCCAGCCACCCACAGTGGCATTTTTAGGAATATATATTGCTGTCCTACAATGGAGATCAAAATTAGAGAACAACCGAAAATTTCTTAAATTTCAAGGTCAATGTTTAGTCCTATTTAAAGGACCAATACTTGTACTAAAGTACTGATACTTGTCATTTTAATTGAGTAAAATTTTCACTAGGTGTCTGTAATTTAACTTAAGTGTAAGTTTTTGAATTATTATGGTCCTCACTGAATCATTATTATCCTGTTCATCACTGTAAAAGTAACAAATGATGGAAGCACGACCTGATAAAGGACTTTGGAGAAGGTCAAATGTGCTGGTTCCCCGCTGATTTTTAGTCAGCTCCAAAGAAAGAGCGCTCCAAGCAGGGCTCGCCTGGGGTTTAAACCCTGGACCTTGTGCAACCTAAGCAAGAATCATACCCCAAACTAACAAGCCACCAGCAGCTGGCTGAAGAATTCGCGCCACACATTGCTTCAGAGGCAAGGTGCGGGAGCAGGGTAAAATACTTGTGTACTTTTACTTGATTAGTGTTCTTGAGAATTTTTATGGGAGATTTGTACTTTTCTCAAGTGCAATTTAAACTGACCTCTTTAAGTTTTGCTTGATTACATTTCTGAGGAAAAAAGCAGTACTTTTTAAGGCCTGAGCACCAGTGGTGCAAGGATCCTACTGGAATTGCTCAGATTCTTCTTCTTCTTCTCCAAAATGAATTTTTGAGGGTCTAAACATGCTCGAAAACTCATACAACTTTGCACACATGCTAAAAGTGGTGCAAATTTGCATCTGATACAGCTTTCAGAAGTGGCTGCGGCTTGATAGCACCACCTATAAAATTTTAGTGCCCAGAGCTATGTTTCATATACATGTACGAAATTTGGTACACACATGTAACACACCAATACCTACAAAAAAGTCCCCTGGTACAAAGTCCGAAACCCAACAGGAAGTCTGTTATTTTTAATTTTCTCTGCAAGTTTTGTGCCATTTTTACCATTTTCAGGCATTGTATTTAAACAAACTCCTCCTGGAGATTTAAACAGATCAACACCAAATTTGGTCAGTGTAATCTAAAGCCCTTTGTGACGTTAAGTTGTGAAGATCTTGAGTTTTTCAGTTGGCGGCCTGACAAACTTCAATGTTTCGCCATGAAAAACGAAATAAAAGTTGTTATAATACAGGCATACAATGTCCGATCTGCCTCAAACTTCACATGTTTGATAAGAGTCCTGTCCTGAAAACATGTCCATTACTATATTCAGTCATAGACATAGCGCCACTTGCTGGCAACAGGAAGTGGCATGTTTTATGCTTTAACAAACTCCTCTTAGAGATTTAATGATGTCAACTTTATATTTGGTCAGTCTAATCTAAAGGCCTTTGCAATGTTAAATTACAAAGATTTTGAGTTTTTGCTAAAGGGTTTGTCTGTGGCGGCCTGACAAAGTTTGATATTTCTTAATGGGAATAGAAGGTGTGGTAGCTCAGCCATAAAAATGTCCTATCTGCCCCAATCTTCACATGTTCGATAAGAATCCTGGCCTGAACACATCTAAAGGCCAGTATTCTGTGATAATCATAGCACCACCTGCTGGCAACAGGAAATGACTTGTTTTACACGGCTGAATCCCAATGGTGCGTACTTGATGCGTGAGAACTGATGATGTTTGGTTTCATGCATCAAGCACACACGTTCAGCTTCAGTGGTAACAATCAACTGACATCTGTAACATTTCAAAAAATCACCAGCAAAATCTGGGAGTGCATACTGAGGCAGCCAAGCTGTTACCAAATATTTTTACTTTCACTTGAACATATTTTTGGCTGGATAATCGTACTAGTAATTGAGTAAAGTTTTCACTGAATGTCTGTACTTTAACTTAAGTGCAATTTTTGAGTACTTTTTACACCCTGATTGAACTGGGGAACTTTATCTTTGGTCTAACACTCAAGACGGTTACACAGTTATAGAACCAAACTCTTTTGGCCTCCCACCCACAGCTCACGATGTTGTGGCCACAGCCAGGGAGACAGACGGCAGCTGAAAACCTTCTAATGATGGGCCAGAAAAAGGGATACTTGGCCCGTACGGGGCTCAAACCCACGACCTTGCTGTTATTAGCACCGTGTTCTAAACGAACGGAGCTAACCGGCTTCACTGCCACGTTGTTAAGGCTCTGTGAAACAAAGGATGCAAGCATGAGACTACAACATACTTTGGAGGCGGTCACGCATCCTGGTTCCCCCAGCGGTTCTTGGGTGAACCCCCCCAAAAAAAGGCAGTTCAAAGCTTAGCACTTTTAAGCAGGGCCCATCCAGGATTTAAACCTAGGACCTCTCACACCCTAAGTGAGAATCATACCCCTAGACCAACAAGCCACCCAGCTCGAGGCGCCTAGCGTCAGCTGGATGCAGAACTCACTCTGCGCATGGCTTTAGAGGCAAGAGTGGTCAGCAATCCAGCGTCCGCAACTGACACATGCTTAAAGACGGGTGCATGGTTTAATTATAACCGGGCTCATTAGTGTTATTGATTTTAAGCAGCAGAGGGGGCTAGCAGATGAGAAATGTACACTTGGAGGCCCTTCTCCATTGTTGTAAGAAATGCTATTTGCCTACTACAACGGAACATGATATTGCAGAGAACTGAACTGAGCTGGATGATGATATGACTCTTTTCTCCAGAGCTGCTTAATAGGTGAATTAAACTCATTACATAATTGATGAACTTTACACAGTTATTGAACCAAACCAAATAAACTGATTTTGACGGAAGAATGACTGTTTACTATTGCCTTTTTAGAGCTGCTGAGTGTAGATTGTCCAACTGTCCTACATTATGTGGGACAGTCCTGATATTGGTAGCTTTGTCCCATGTCCTACAAGTCATAAGTAGTGTTCCGCATTTTAATTTTGTCTGTATTTTTGTCTGTAAAATAACCAACCAACGTAGTGTTTTTGCTGATAATGACTGCGTGGAATGAGCAAAAGAGCCAAGCCATTGTGGACCTCATCAAAACTGACTTGGTGGAGGTTAGCAACAGTTACAGTTGCCAGGACTTCTACAGACACATACTCACTGACAATGGTCTGCTTAGTCAAAGTCGCACTGCCAAAGGCATAGCAATAGGGCAGGCAAGGTAGGCAATTGCTTGGGGCCCAGCATTTGGAGACAAAAATTGTAGTGACATAATCCATTACATTTTAGGTAATCTAATTACTTTTTGATTACTTTTAGATTACTTTTGAACTGTGAGTATGCAAATGTATTACATCATTATAAACTTTATGCAAATGTATGACAAAAAATGTTTGAGCAACCTGTATTTTGTAAATAAGAAATAACATGAGTTTGTGCATTTTAATATGGTTGAAAGACAAAAGCCTTGAAAGACATAGTAATACATGAATAAATGCCACACTGAGTGATAATTCAAATAAAAATTAATGTGTTCATTAGTAGTGGATGCAATGTTGAAATGTTGAGAAAACACTTCTTAGAGGGAGCCCCAGGTATTAAAGGAACACTGCACTTTTTTTTTTTTTAAATAGGCTAATTTTCCAACTCCCTTAGAGTTATACAGATGTATTTTATCGTTTTTTAATCCATTCAGCTGATCGCCGCGTCTGGCGGTAACACTTTTAGCATAGCTTAGCATAAATCATTGAATCCGATTAGACCATTAGCATTTCACTATAAAATGACTAAAGAGTTTCTATATGTTTCCTATTTAAAATTTGACTCTTCTGTAGTTGCATCGTGTACTAAGACTGGTGGAAAATGAAAAGTTGCGATTTTATAGGCCAATATGGCTAGGAACTATACTCTCATTCCGGCGTAATAATCAAAGAATTTTGCTGCCGTACCATGGGTGCAGCAGGTGCAATGATATTACGCAGCCGTCAACTCTGCCGGCTGCAACTCTGCATCTACACAAACTTAGTGCCGGTCACTTTCAGGCGCTGCGTAATATCATAATATTCGTAATATTCAATGATTTATGCTAAGCTATGCTAAAAGTGCTACCACCAGACCCGGCGATCGGCTGAATGGATTCAAAAACGGTAAAACACATCTGTATAACTCTAGGGGAGTTGGAAAAAAAGTGGAGTGTTCCTTTAAGACTTGTATGGTTTAATATAATGTAAATTATGTCTCTTACTAAAATATGTAGTAGAAAACCCATTAAAGACTTGTGTTAATTGAAAAAAAATCCACATCATTTTATACATATTGTAGACTATTGGGGGGCGCCATTATTTCGATGACAAGAAATGGTTGCACTCAGTGAGCTACTGCTGCTACCTGTTGGTTTTTTTACTGCAACTCGGAATATAAAATACTGATTCGATGCCACATTGTGCATCACGGCATTCACTGCTTTTCCTAGTGATAAGAAAATAATAGGAAGATGTCTGTGGACGAATAAAACTTCCTAAAGACCTGCCTCTTTGTTCACTTTATTTTTGCCACAGCTACTGAAAGAGCTTACAACCGGCAGAGACAAGAAATGCTAGATGCCATCCTGGCTGGATGTAACATGCGGATGCTTGTCATGGTGCTGCAGCCACTGAAGCAGTTTCTCAGCACGGTTTTCACTTGATATTTGGGAGCATTTAGATTACTTGTGGGGAAAAATCTATGGTACGAAAATTGTTTTAAGCCTACGTTTATATTTATTGCTACCTGTAAGCTCTTTCAGTACACAACAGGTAGCGCCAGTAGCTCACAGAGTGCAACCATTTCAGGTCATAATGGCACCCCCATAGTCTAAAATGTGTAAAAAACTATGTTTCTCATATTTAAGTAGGAGACATCATTTACATATATTTAGCTATATAAGTCTTAATAGCCGGGTATTCCTTTAAAATTTAAGTGATTTTTTTTTTATTTTGTAAATCCAGTGGTCAAATGCTGTGTGGCCTTTCAGTGGTCTGTGTAACTGGTCCTTGTGTCCACAAAACTGGAAAGCTTTCTGAATGTATATATGCGGTAGGTTATTTTAGAAAGGAAAAATGATGAAAAAGAGGAATTAGTGAGAATCAACACATTATGAATAATGTTTTGCTATTGTGTGAATAATAAGTAATAAATAAAAATGTAACCGTAGCCTGGTTATGAGCATTTTAAAATGTAATATAATTTAATTGCAAGTACTCTTTTGGAATCTGATCACATGATCTAGATTACATGTAATCAGTTACTACCCAGCACTAGTCGCAACAAACATTTTACAAAGCTTATTATAATTTAAAGCATATTATTATTAATCGTCACTACAGATAGGGATTCCATCTAACATAATTCAGTATTTACTTAGTCTAATAATAATAATAAGCTCTCCCAAGTGGTATTGTCCTGACCTGACCAGCAACAAAGCAATAACCAGGTGGTAACCCCACCTGAGGGTGAGTAAATTTTGGCTATAACGTCCCATGTGGTACATGTGGCATTGCTGAGAATGCAATGGTAGTTTTCCTTATTTCAGAAAGCACAGAATAGTTAAAAGCATCTGAGTTGATGGATGTTTGCGCATAAAACATTGCAAAGGGATGTACTAACAACAATATACTTATAATCTGCAAAGTTAAAAAAATATGTATTTGTTACTTAAAAGAACATCTCACGTAATAAATGTGCAAAGACAATTTATCACAACTTTTTGATTTAACAAAAATATCACACCTGTAGACATTCCAGTTGTTTTCTGCATCTCTTGTTGCTTACATAGTTTGAGATTTTGACTCTCAAATAAAAACAAACTAACTAGATAATAATAATTATTAGATGACATATTTGCTGTGGTTCCTCACAGCCTCTTACACTTGTAAAGAAGATAGATTATAAGTAATATCTCTAAACGTCTAAATGACAAGAGTTAAAATAAAGAATCCTATTGGCCGAGGAGAAAGCGATTCCTTTTTTGATTGGCCCATTGCCCCCCGCCGCTTTGACTCCGTCCTTTCTGTTCATCAAGTTTGGTTGAGTTGTTTAAGAGTTCATGTCAGACTTAAAGAAGCGTGAAAAACTCGCGCCTTCACACATTATGAGCGGTGAGTTCACTTTTTATTATCTGAGTGTGTTCATTAGCTTTAATCATTATGAAGGACAACTGTACGTGATGAGTTTTGTTTCGATTTTTATATTGTCAAACACCGACATCGATTCGCCCAAAACACTAAATTATGTTATTCGTATATTGCTAATGTGACCGTAAACAGTAATAGTCGTCTCATAATCGCTAACAGGAGCTATCTGACTTCGTGAGTTCGTCGTGAATTTTGTTGTTTTTGTTTCTGGAGTAAGTGACCGTAATCTTGAGCTTGTTTGCTAAGTTGTGGAAGTTGAGTTGATCTTTACAGCGACCTACATTGAGTTATATAACTTGAGCGACGATAAACAGCGCTTTACTAAAGTGAGAGAATGGACGTTAGCGATTATGATGCCGATGATGATGATGGCGAGGACGATTATGAAGAAGCGAGTGATTATTAAAGTGGTTTTAGTAAACGAACATGGCCACTGAACGCGTGTCAGAACTCCTCAGCTAATGTTGCTCTGCTAACTTTCAAACCGGTTTCATCTGATGATCTGTAACGGCATACTAGATAAACACACATGCTGCTTGTACTTTGTAGGCTGATCAGTTTGCACTGAGTTTATGTTGACTGTGTGTCAGATCAACAGCAGAATGAAATGGCCGCGCTGGTGGACAACGACACGAGCTTTATTCAGAAGAGAAACTCCAGCACAACTCAAGTAAGTCTTCGACTTCACCCGTTTATTTTACAGCACGTATGTTTAGCCTTTCACTTTAGAGTTTGTCTGTGTGTTTGACTCGAGCTCACTGTATTTAGTTCAATCACATTTCCTCAGAGTCCTCCTATACATTATGCAGCTTGTGCTTATGTGATTTTGGAAATGAAGACAGATCTGATTGTAAAGCTTTCGAGCCACTGTGACAGTCTGTCACTTCCTGCTTTTGAGCAGGTTCACCGTGGATTATGGGAGGGAAATGGGTGGATCAGGAAGGAGTATCTACTTTTAAAACAGTCACTGGACTAAAAACACAACCAATGCTTCTACTCTGTGATTGTAGGTGAGACCAGAGCAAATTTCTTCGGTCACACTGAAACTTGACTCTTGACACTTGGACCTGAAACTTACTGTATGAAAGTATGTGAACGCAGTTGTTTCTAGCTGCTCACCAGAAGTTGATTTTGTGTGGCGTTGCAGTTTTGAATTGAGTCGTTTGAGTTATAGCACGGGGTTATGTAGAATGAGTTGTCATGTTTTAATGGTCAGTTTTTCTCTTTCAGGGTCAGCAAATTGTTTGCTATTTAGCTATTTATTTTTTGCTATTTTAGTGAGTTCAGCGGGACCGTTCTTTGGCAGTCCTTTGGCCAAACACTCATGTCACACTCAAGTTTGCATACTTGCATAAGTATGCTTCTGTCATTATTCAGCACATGCTTAGAGTCCCTCTCCGTATGAGTAACAGAAGTGTAATTGTTTCATTTTATTCAAAGTAGGTGAGCAGATTTCTGAAAAAGAAACTGGGGACATTTCCAACCTTGAGTTGTAAAAGTATCTTTGAATATTATATGTAGTATAAGTATAAATACATGCATGTATGTGTGTGTAATTATCACGATTAATTGCACACTGAAATTAAGCATGCACCATTTATTCATTTTCATTTTCTGTGGTGTGTTTTGCACTTAAAACTCGTTGAGGTTAGATGATAGGCCAGTTCTTCTTCAGTATATGCACATGTTTAAATTTAACCAGAGTGTACCATTGTCACATTACCATTTCAGTAGTCAGTACAAATGCCAATATCGGTACCACAGTTAAATTACTGTCTTTTATTGTAGTTTCAGAATTTTTAAATATGACTGTTTGGAAAAAAAAAAAATATATAGAATGTTAATTATTGATGCTATTAATAATTAAAAGTAAACAGTGAAAATTTTGTTGAGCCCTATATAATTTACATACAATTATAGATAAATGCAAAAAATAATTCAAACTTTTTTTTTTAAACCATTTTTATTAATCCTTTGAGTAATTGTTTAGAGTGCAGGGTAGAGAAAGGAAGTGAAACATTTTCTGTAGCTGATTAGAACACTTTTAACTAGTGCTGTCAATTGATTAAAACATTAGCTGATTAATTACATATTTTCTGTAATTCATCAAATATTAATAAAATTTATTTATATTGTATATATATATATATATATTTCACACTGACTTTTTAAATTGATGTAGAAACAACATTAAGATGGTATATTTTAAATGTGTGTAATGGCATCTTTTTTTCCTTTTTTTAGGGCTGGAACGATATGACCTAAAAGCAAAATCTCGATAAACTGAACACCTTACCTTGATTACGATTATTGATTGACTATTTTATTTTTATTTGTTTATTTGCCCTCATAGTTCATTAAAGGTTTGTTCTGTAAATATACTCAACTATTAAAGTGATTATTTTATTTATTTATTTATTTTTTTAAATAAAAAAGTGCATTTATTATCTTTGTGATTGTAATTGGAGGAAACAAACTGTTTATGGTTATTTGTTGAATATTTTGAGCAATTGAAATTTTGTGAAAGCACACATTGCTTGAAATGAAGATGTCTTATGAAAAAAAAAGTCACATTTTAATTTTATTGTAAAGAGGAAGTTTCCAAAAAAAAAAAAGAAAATAACTTTCATTATTTACAAACATAAAATATTGGAAATATTGGAATGTGCAAAGTAGAAAATAACTTGTTTGAACAGTTGCATAATTTTTTAAATAATGAATATAAATAGAACACTTCTGATTAAGAGAAAAAGCAGGGCACCATCTCAGTGATCTTGTCCTGTCACGCTTTATGCGCAAGTATTTACTCTAGGTTCATTCACACAGAACACGTCTTTGCATCTAAAACCACGAGAGGCAGCTCTCAGGAATGCGTATATTTTTTATTTTTTATTTTTTTTTAAAAAAAGCACAGAATGTCTACTCCACCACGTTGCAGTCAAATACAAAATTTGCCAGAGCCAGCTCTGCTGTAAACAAAAGCTCGCAATGGTTGTCTTCTGATTCGTCTACTGTTATGGAACTTAAATTGATGAGCTACGCTGCGTGAAAAAGTTTAAATTCTCTTAACACGCCATTCACATGCGAGACGCTGCAAAAAACGTGAGCGCAGCGATCATGTATGTCCGTGTAGCGCCGACTTCATACGTCGGTTAGAGGTTCTGATTTCTCTTCCATTAATCGTCCAGCCCTATCTATTAATTAATAATGAAAGCCCGTATAATTGATAGCAATACTGCTACTGGTGTCTATATTAAATACGTTTCCCTCTCAATTTTAGGCATTAATTACAACCATTCATAATCAAAGTTCAATTCAAAGCATTTATTTTTAACATTTAAAGTATTAGTTCATTTCCAGAACAAAAATGTACCGATAATGAACTCACCCCCTTGTCTTTTTTTTCTTCAGTCGTAAAGAAGTTATGTTTTTTGAGGAAAACATTTCAGGAATTTTCTCCATATAGTGGACTTCTATGGTGCCTGCAAGTTTGAACCTCCAAAATGCAGTTTCAGTGGCGCTTCAAAGGGCTCTAAACGATCCCATCCAAAGAATAAGCATCTTATCTAGCGATCTGTCATTTTCTAAAAAAAAAAAAAAAAAAAAAAAAAATACAAATTTATATACTTTTTTTTTTTTTTTTTTTTTTAAAACCTCAAATACTTGTCTTGTCTAGCTCTGCCATGCACATGTGCACTCAGTTCAATACAGTTCAGGTATGTTGAACAACTCCATCGTCCTACCATCATCCTACCGACCCAGTGTTTACAAAGTGAATGTGTAAAGAAGGTCAAACGCCCTTTACAAAAAAAGGTAAAACAGTGATCTAGGACTCTTTAGAAGTTGGAGGTGAAAAAGAAGGGAGTTTTTCGACATGGCTTAACTGTTTTGAGCTGAGTGCACAGAGTGCGCATGGCAGAGCTAGACAAGGATGAGCATGAAAATGAAAATCGTTTCGCTAGATAAGATCCTTATTCCTCGGCTGGGATCATTTAGAGCCCTTCGAAGCTGCATTGAAACTGCAATTTGGAAGTTCAAACTAGCGGACACCATAGAAGTTCACTCTATGGAGAAAATTCCTGAAATATCTCCTCAAAAATCATAATTTCTTTGCGACTGAAGAAAGAAAGACATGAACATCTTGGATGACAAGGTGGTGAGTTAATTACCTGTAATTTTTTTTTTTTTTTTTTCTTGGAAGTGAACTTATCCTTTAATATGCTTTAAAAATATATAAAAGCTTTTAATTTAAGTAAACATGATTCGGTAACACTTTAGAATAGGGAACACATATTCACTATTAGAGTTTTCCTTCAATAAACTCCTAATTTCCTGCTTATTGATAGTTACTAGGTATTGGGTCGGGTTAAGGGATGTAGAATATGGTCATACAGAATAAGGAATTAATATGTACCAAGTAAGTACTAATAAACAGCTAATATGTGATATGCATGCTAACAAGCAACTACTTAATAGTGAGAATTGCACCTTAAAAAGGTGTTACCCAATCTTCACATTAACTATACTTTTTATGTGCATGAACTATAAATCGTATGTAGACCCATCTTTATTCACGCCACAAAGGTGAATCGGTGAAGAGATATTTCTTTTGTTCGCTGATGTACATTAATGACAGACTGCAGCAGGTTTCATTTTAAAAGCAGCGCTGTCTCTTTAAAACCTGATGCACTGAATTAACTTCTCTTTTGTGTCTTAAATATTTTTAATGTGATTAAAAAAATTTTTTTTGATTGCTTAACCAATTTTGGGACCATTCCTTCCAAATCTGTTTCAGTGTATTATAAATTCTGGGTTGTCTTAATAGTACACCTCTTTAGGTTATGCCACAGCATCTGAAATGACTTAATTGGCTCCATTTTGGCCATTGTTTGGTTAGTATTATTTATGTGATTTGGGTCCTTAGCTTGTCACATCACCCATCTGTAGTCATAACCTGTTTGTCCTGATTTTCTCCTGTAAAATGCCTTGATACACTTTAGAACTGATTGCTAAATGATTGCAAAGTGTCCAGTCCCTGAGGCAATAAAGCAGCATTCAACCATGATGCTACATCCACCATGCTTCAGTTGATCTGAGGTTTTAAAGTAGGTGTGTGGTGGCCTTTTTTCCTCTGAACAAAGTGTTGTGTATTATTACTAGAAAGTTTGTTCTTTCACACGCACACAAAGAGAGTAAGCCCGAGAGTCTTGCATACCACGTACAACTGGGATCTGTTCTTCGTACATGGATTACTCGGTTATCTGGATTTAATCGTTGACGATTTGGCATGATCCAGGATTGTTAGGTTCTTCAAAGCTTATCACAGAGTTGCTGTCATAGCAATAAGTCCATAACTGCAAACTTGCTCAGGAGCAGGCTTATTTCCCTTAAACAGCATTAGACTGTATTACTTTTACCTGGGTTTCACAGACAAGGCTTAAGCCTAGTCCTAGACTTAAAATGTAAGTCTGAGCTGTTTCAACTGAAAGAAACTTGCATTGACTGATCTTAAATTATATCAGTGCCTTTGTTTTGTCTCAAGATGCACACCAGTAATGTTTATAAAAATGACTTAAATGTCCTAATTGATCTATGGCCTAATCCTGGCTAGTCTAAGCCATGTCTGTAAAACCAGGCCTAAGTAATTTAAAGGAGAAGTCCACTTCCAGAACAACAATTTACAGATAATGTACTCACCCCCTTGTCATCCAAGATGTTCATGTCTTTCTTTCTTCAGTCATAAAAAATTGTTTTTTGAGGAAAACATTTCAGGGTTTTTCTCCATATAATGGACTGTTATGGTGCCCCGAGTTTGAACTTCCAAAATGCAGTTTAAATGTGGCTTCAAACGATCCCAAATATGGTTGTTAACGATCCCAGCTGAGGAAGAAAGGTCTTATCTAGCGAAACTATCTATCTACACTCGTGTAGTCTATAATAATATAGTTGCAGCCAATTGTACTTATTTGTGAGGGAATAGTTGCCTTGTAATTTTACTTTGTAAAGTCTTACATGATGTACAGTTAGTCTGAGTTGTGTGTTAATCTGAGCAGTGATGGCTATTATGCAAGTGGCTTGATGTAGCACAGGACATGGAGGTAACTTAATAAAAATGCTTTAAAAATTTTCTTGACTCAGAGGAAACTTTAACACGGTCCCATAATGTATTTGCATAATTGAACTTGTCCCCAATGTGACCATTCTACTGTTTATAGCACATTTTGCACCCTTGGTTTGAACATGCAATTTTATTGGGCTTCCTCAAAAATGAATTTGTTTTTTTTGTTTTGTTTTGTTTTGTTTTTTCCCCCAATATCCATCTGGAAAGGAGCAAATATTCAGCATCAGATTTTAAGAGGTTAACATTACAGTTGATTTCAAGGTATTGAATTTTCAAAATCAAATTTAAGTTTTTTTTTTTTTTTTTTTTTTAAGACCTGCACAAATAAAATTTAATACAGTGTGAGTAATTGGCAATGTCAATGGTAACATATTAAACTGTAAACTCAATGTAAAAAAAAAACAAAAAAACAAAAAACATGATTTACAGTTTAGATACAGGTTATCACAAAAAGAAACTTTTATAAAATGATCTTCACATAGTGACTACCTATTTGTAATAAACGCCTCTCTCAGACCTGATCACACACCCACTGTCCTGCCTTTGTCCAATCAGCCTCATATTGTAATTGCAGGTGCTATTCATTTCATTCAAGCCTCCACACCTGTAAATTTAAAGTTAATCCCTAAATGAGATTTAAATCTGATTTTAAAGTTATGGGCCAACAGGATTGAAGTTAATCTCTTTTAAATACAAATTAAATCCAGGATCAAAATGATGGTTTAACTCTAAACCTGCAAATTTTTAAACAAAGTTTAATGTTTGGTGCTACAGATTATTAGATAAACCTCAATTTATTCTAGATTTAAGCTTAATCTTTATTGTTGTAACACACCCAGTGATTCTTATTAAAAGCTAATTATTTAGTTAAGTTGTAGTGAGTGATTTTTCTGTCTTTTCTTGTTTGATTAACTTTAAAATGTCATGAATCCCCCTGTTTTCGCACTGGTCATTCACACCTCAGATTTGAAAAAGCTGTGGAAAAATGGAAGTGAAGAGGGGGAGAAAACAACCTTTAAAACACAGACCTACAACACACTCATTATACAGACAAATGAATATTAAAATATGAGTGGAGATTTGGGGGCCACCTTGGTATATTTAAAAAAAATATAATCCAATTATAACAAGCTAGAGAAATCTTATCACTAGAGATTACTAACAACTGTCAGGAACAAATCAAATAAATTTTTGATAAATTGTTCTTTGAAATATAAATAAATCAGCATTATAACTATGCAGATTGAAAGAATAGTAATAATAATATTTAATAATTATAAATATTTAATAATACAATTCTTTGTGTTCATTTAAGTTCACAGTACATTAATGTTAACAGATAAAACTTAAAGTATATAAATTTCAATGTATTAGTAAGTTTTGAACTTAATATTAATAATTTTTGGCTAACTAATAATTGACTAATTGATTAAAGTGTTACCGCACATATTTAATTTGAAGACATTATTAAATATGTGTCAGGGCTCTACAGTGCAACCCTTTCAGTCGCATATGCGACTAAAAACTACTGCGTGCGACTATGGAAAAATATTTAGGAGCACCACTGCGAGTGACCCGATCAGCATATTTGTGTTTGCACTGAGGGGAGCTTCAAAGGTTTCTGTGTGTTTTTGCAACTTTGAGTAATGAATCACAGACGTATCTCATGAATCCATATACAAAGTGTAGAGAGCGTAAATAAGGGACTGATTTTGCAGTGTAGAGAGCTTTGTTGATTATAATGGAACTTTGTGAGATTGCGATGAACTAAGATGAGTGACAGCTTTGAATGATTTTTAAGTGAGTTTGTAAATGAGATATTGATTTAATACAACAGTTCAATAAACAAGAAGTTAATATTAAGTAACTGGCGTTGTCTGACTATAAGACTATTCCCTGATATTTTTTTTTTTTTTTTTTTTTTTTTTTTTTTCAATGTCAAAAATGGTTTAAAACAAGTCACAACTGAGCCACTGCGCATCTCCTTTCACAGCGGTTAGGAGATCAGTCGTTTATAAATGAATGTGTGTTTTTAAACAAATCTAGTGAGTCAGTGATTCAATTTCCCACTCATAGACAGTCATTTGCTTTATTCCTGAATGAATCGCCCATTCGAACGAATCAAATGAATGAATGATTCAGTAATTAAATCAGTGACTTGCTGATACCTACTGGCACTTTTAGTTTTCATTTTTAAAGTATCTTTTCAGTTATTTAAGTATCTATTCAGTTATTCAGTTAAAAATTTGATATATAAGAAGACATACTTTTAATAAAGTTAGAATAAATGCCATTACGAAGGTAAAAGCAAAATTCCCCTGTAAATCACTTTGAGTCAAATATCACCTTGTAATGGGAAGGCTTATTTTTGATCATATTTTTTGAATATTGATTAGCTCCTGAAATTTTAAGTGTTCCTAAAAAGAAAAGTAAGTGTACAGCCCTGTGTGTGTGTATACACAGTTTTGGTTTATGTTTGGAGTGCTAGAAATAATGAAATGTCTATAAAAGCTTAAAACATGCTTGCTGCTCTGCGTGATGTTACATATGGAATATGGTGCTGAATATAGCACGGAAATGGTCTTTCATGAGATTTGATTTCTCAGCTGTAGTATAATCTCACGACTCTCACATTTGCCAGTAAGATCAAAGCATGTCACAACTCTCTTTTTCAAGGGCTCTGGATAGATGAGTATAGATCTAGAAAGTTTGTTTTATTTTTCCACTTAATTTATTGATCAAATCTTTAACTTAAATGGTAGTACATAGTATTTAAAGATGCTTAATATAAAGGGGGTTCTTGTTGTTGTCTCCTTTTGAAATGCAGTAAATGAGGTCACCTAATTTTTTTTTGAAAATAGCAACAACAGTGATTTCTGAAATAATTCAAAAACACGTTTCTCTCTCCAGGACT
The DNA here is from genome assembly GCA_036247105.1 of Cirrhinus mrigala. NCBI lineage: Eukaryota > Metazoa > Chordata > Actinopteri > Cypriniformes > Cyprinidae > Cirrhinus > Cirrhinus mrigala. The sequence continues at coordinate 17,094,447 of CM070017.1, read as the reverse complement.
CACAGCAGCCGTCACCTTTAGCGTTGTTGGCAGCCACGTGCAGTCGGATTGATGAAAACGACACGGTAGAACAGTCACGGCAAAGCCAGACACAGGACACACAGATTGACCTCCATCAGTCCCATCTGTCACAAGCCACCAACGGCTGGCACATCATACCTGCAGGAGTTCCAGTGTCCACCAGCTCCATTACCTCTCCCACGACAACCTCGGAGGACAAAAGCCGATCAGTGGCGTCCACGGGGGCTGTGGTGCAGCAGCAGTATGTGATGGCGTCCTCACAAAACCTACAAAGTCAACAGGTGCTCACTACCCTCTCTGGTGTGATGCCAAATATCCAATATCAGGTGATCCCACAGTTTCAGACCGTAGATGGACAGCAACTCCAGTTTGCTCAGACAGCCCAGGAGATGTCAGCCACAGCATCAGGACAGTTTCAGCTGGTGTCCTCGCCCAACGGTAATCAGCAGCTCATCGCTGCCCCCACCAACCGAGCTGCCGGTGCTGGCAACATCTTAACCGTCCCTGGCCTTTTCCAGCAAGCAATCCCTCTGCAGAACATAAGTCTGGGCGGTACAGTGCTGCCCAATCAGACGCAGTTCCTTACCAACATGCCTGTACCACTAAATGCTAACATCACCCTTCTCCCGGTGGGCTCTGCTGCCACTGTTGGACCTGTAAGCGACGCAAACGCTGGAGGAACCTTAGGAACTTCTCAACAGCTGCTCCAGAGCACATCGTCTACAAGTGCAACGGAGTATTGCACTACTTCTACCAGCACACGAACGGCTGCATCAGGTGGCGTTGTAACACTAACCCAGAGTAACAAAGGAGAGACTGGAAAGCCCTTCCAGAACATGTCCGGAGTGTCTGATAATAGAGATGGACAGAAACCGTGTCAAGCTCAGATTCTCATTCAGCCACAGCAGGTCCTGCAGACCGTCCAACCCAGCTCTGTCTCGGCCAGCGGTCAGGTGTATGCAACACAGACCCTGTCTCAGGATGGAGTGCAGAATGTTCAGATCCAGACCATCGCCAATGGCAGCCCCATCCTGATCCGTACCGTAGGTCCGAATGGCCAGATCAGCTGGCAGACCCTTCAGTTGCAGAGCCCCGCTAACACCCAGATCACATTGGCACAGCCCGGGACACCGGGAACCGTACAGCTCTCTGGTCTTCAGACCATAAACTTGAATACGCTTGGCAATGCGGGGCTGCAGATGCATCAGCTGCAGGGTGTTCCCATCACCATTGCCAACACAACAGGTTAGTCTGCTTTGTTTTTTTCTGTATTTCTGTTGAATCTTATCTATAAACAAAATTGCATATCTCTTTAAGTTTAAAAATAAGTTTAGACACTTATTTGTTGTTTTGTATGCGTGTCCCTGTTTGTTATATTGAAAATGGGCTCATTTTCCAACTCCCCTAGAGTTAAACAGTTGAGTTTTACCGTTTTCAAATCCATCCAGTTGATTTCCGGGTCTGGCGGTAGCACTTTTAGCGTAGCTTAGCATAGTTTATTGAATCTGATTAGAGCGTTAGCATCTCGCTCAAAAATGACCAAGGAGTTTCGATATTGTTGGCGTACCATGGGTGCAGCAGGCGCAATGATATTACACAGCGCTTGAAAATAGTCTCCCTGTGCAAGCAGGTGGTCACGTTGGTTATGATGAGGGAAGTTAGCCTATTTTTTAGGCGCTGCGTAATATCATTGTGCTAGCTGCACCCATGGTACAGCAGCAAAGTTCGTTGATTATTACGCCGGAATGAGAGTATAGTTCCTAGCCATATCAGCCTAGAAAATCGCAACTTTTCATTTTCTGTGGGTCTTGGCACACAATGTAACTACAGAAGAGTCAAGTTTTAAATAGGAAAAATATCGAAACTCTTTGGTCATTTTTGAACAAAATGCTAATGGTCTAATCAGATTCAATGATCTATGCTAAGCTATGCTACAAGTGCTGCCGCCAGACCTGGAGATTGGCTGAATGGATCTAGGGGAGTTGGAAAATGAGCCTATTTTTTAAAAAAAATGGAATGTTCCTTTAAATCCCAAGATTAGTCTATTAGTTTAGTTTTGTGCTTCTGTTGTTTGCTTGATAAAGGTAATGGGACAGACATATTGCGTGCAATAAACAAATTTTTATATTTTTGCAATTACAGATGGTGCGTGGGATTTTCTTGTTTTGTACAAGCTGTCTGTAGTGTTGGGCGATATGCTCAATTTTCATATCGTCCTATCGTCAGCCTGAGAGATCGCCGATACACGATACTATCGTGCTAATTTATTTAATTACCTATGTACTAAATTCCTTATTCGTTTTGTAAAGGTAGACTTGCTATTGGGCTTATGACTACATTGTGCGTGTACAGAGCGCTGACTGAAGTTCTGCCGGAGAGGTTCAAGTTTACTTTCGGTTTCATTGCTATCTTCAGTGAGTGGTAAATGTGCGTGCATGAATGAAAATGAATGAATCTACCCGTCATATTGCGATAATGTTACTGCTGTATGTCTGATCGTTGTCATCAGTTGATGTTGTAGTTCAGTTCATATAGAATGTGGAGAAGTGATGCCCGTGTAATTCACGTGCATATGTTTAGCGCCATTTGATTGCATCGTAATTCTAATTAACGCATATAGATGTTACTGAGGTGAATGTTTGTTTACTATATACAGACCGATTCTGATATATCATAATTAATTCAGACTGAACCACGTTTTACTATCTCTGTTGTCCTAATGAGTGTGCAATGCTAATATAATATAACACTCCCGTTAGAATCAGTTAATCTATCTACACCGTACTGTATGATGAAAATCTCTTACCCATTTTCACTGCACACGTCTGCGGCGCGTTAAGGCGACCTGGCCTCTCTATGCTTGTGTTTATACCGGCGCACATTTCTGAATCATCCTAGAACCGACTCTCTGCGCTGCATCGCTAAAGTTAGGTGCCTTGTTGACGGATAATAATGATAATCGTCTTCCTATCGTCAAAGGCATCAGCAACAGGCGATATCTCTGACTATCGTCGATACACGATACTATCGTCTATCGGCACAACCCTAGCTGTCTGTTATTTAAAATCAAACAAACTCTCAGCTTTAAAAATCTGTTAATTTCATCACGAAATTCAAACAACAAATAGGTTTGTTGCTTTTTAATGTGACGTGACAGATCACTGCAGCTCCTTGGTTTAAGTTAAAGAGGAAGAGATTGTCAGAAGGTGTTGAAAGATGCAGAGTAAACTACAGAAATGAGTCATGCCTCGTTTAATTGCTCAATCAGTGTTTCAACCCCAGAAAGACGTCAGTAAAACAGTCTGTGAACAGTGTCATTTACCTCAGGAAAGTCATTGTATCTATAATTCTGTTTGTTAGCTAGAAAATAACTAGACAGGACTGCCTGCTCTGCTTTCACTCAGTTAACTGCAGTAGCGGTGGCAATTTGTGTTCCCTTCAGCCTAGCTGGAAGCAGTAATAAGTCACATCTTGTGTGTCCACCAGCTGCTTTCTCTACTACAGTCAGGGCTTTACAGTGCCCAAACATTTTTAAATATTTGCAAACCATTTTTAAATATTTGAAAAATTACTGAAAGAAAAAAAAATAATAAATGACAGTTTAACTGATTGTATTAATCTGTCAAAATTCTTTCTGTTAACCGGTTAAAATGAGCATCCCTAGCCACCACCTACTGACAATTTTAGTTTAATTTTTAAAGTATAAATTAAATTAAATAATTTAAAATTTCTATGCAATAATATATATTTAAAGCATTAATCTCAACACAAATTTAAGAATTTAATTGCACTCATGCCACCTCTGAGCCTTCACATGGTTACACGTGGTATGCCACTGGACAATCAGCTGTCCGTCTGTCTCACTGTAGCTCCGTTGTAGGCATCTGACATTACAGATATAACGGTTTATTGCTCTGGCCACATCTGTAGTCCTCACGCCTCCCTGCAGGGACTATGGCACGTTCATGTAGATGATCAGGATCTTTGGACTTTCTTCTGGTGTTTTTCAGAGTTAATAGAAAGGTCTCTTTAACATCAAAAGTTATTGGAACTGTGACCTTTATTGCCAGCCGCCTGTAAACCATTCTGGACTGTTCCTCAGATTCGTTTTAATTAAACTTAGTTAAACCAAAACCTATTTGGGTGTTTTCTCATAAAGACCTATCTGTATCGATCTGTTTTTAGTTTTCTCAACTAAAAGCTGAAATGCCGATGAAGTGACATGTGCAGGACTTCACGAGTCATTTAGTTTGATTAATCCCTTGTGTTCACCTGCCTCCACTTTTGAGTCAAAGCCCACATCCCAACAAATCAGTTAACAAGCAAAGCACTGAGCCAAGTCCAGGATTTTATGGTGTCCCATGTCTTTAGAATGGAGTATTTATAGTGCAACACAGAACACACCTATGGAAGCTTAAGATCAGATGTGGAAGTGTTTGCAATGCAAAATTATTCCTAGTGAGGCAAAGATTGCAGTCCACACTGATGAACACAGTTATTTCTGCATGTTGTCAGAACAGGAACAAAAATGCCTTAAGTAGTGGAACCAGCTGCAATAATCTGTTTTCTCTCAGCAGCAAGTGGTCCCTTGCATTTGGCAGTTTTGTTAATTATCCCTATTTTTCCCAAGCTGCTTGTGTCTAGGGTTGGGTATCGTTTGGGGTTTTTTCGATACCGGTGCCAAATCGATACTTTTAAAACGGTGCCTGAAACGATACTATTAAAAAAGCCACAAAGTGGTGGATGACACAAGAATATATTTTTATTGGACAAAAAAGTTCTTTAAATTGAACAATGTATTAAAAGTAAAAAAAAAAAAAAAAAGAAGTAGTACCATATATTAAGTCAATGCAAAACACAACAACAATAAAACCTAAGCCACCTAACCCAACTACAATAATTTAACAGCTTAAAATTTCAGCAATTCTTTTGCAGAAATATGACCATATGTGATGAGATCTGGGAAAACCCGTCGGATGTCGCGGTGGGACGTTTTCAGGAAATTCGTTTTTCATTAAATTATTATTCTATACCATCTTGTCTATAATCTCTCTTTGAAATTCACTTGTTTAGTGCAGAAAAATACACATTTATTGCAGCAAGCAGAAATGACTCTTTCTCCTATGTTAAGAACGCGCTGCAGAGGTGCTTTCCCTTAACACCACAAAAACAGTTAACCTATCAAAATAAACCACGCAACATATTTAGTAATTCAATTCACATTTTCCGCCAGTCCTGTGTAAAGTATGGCAAGCAAAGTTATTTATTTATTTATTTGTTTATTTATTTATTTATTTATTTTAGTGGTGGGCCGTTATCGGCGTTAACGTGCTGCGTTAACGTGAGACTCTTATCGAGCGATAAAAAAAATATCGCCGTTAATCTATTCTCAAAGTTGGGTTAGGAGCTGGGTCTATACTACGCAAGCTATGATGACTTTCACCTTGATATTTTAGCGCGGATGTATACCTAGTAGAGACGCGCTCAAGTTCACAGAGACAGAAGGCAGAAAGCGCGTCCTTTCTGCTTTAATTATAGTTTACAAAAGCGCAATGTTTCCTTGTTTTTCTGAGTGCACACACAAAAAAAAACGTTGAGTCTTTAGAGATTCGAAAGATGCCTATTACTCTTATCTGTATGACCAAAAATGACGAGAAAAATTAAAGTTAAAGAGCAAAAATTAAAAATTAAGAGCAAGTGACCGCACCGGCGCCTGTCATGCAGTACCGCGCTACTATTCAGCTTCCACACTCGCACTGACACTTCAATAGCGCACATTTTTCTAGGTTAACATTAGATTGAGCGGCCATGTAAAGTTGCTACTACATACATCTTTCAGATGAAAAGCCATATGGTCGATGAATGATAGGTGAGCATTTGGATGTCCTGCTGTATTACCACATAGACCAGTCGTTAACGATCTGTCCGTCATGAACTCACTTGCTTAACCAGCCACACCAAAGCATACAGAAGGAGAGCATAAAGAGACAGGTCAACTAGAATTAAGTGTAAAATTACAATATATAGTTTATTTATATAAAAGGTATATTTGTGTATGAAGTTGGGTTTCATAGCGTTACGATTCCCGGTCCCGCCCACTCCCACTGACATTTTTTCCTGTCCCGTCCCAATCCCGTGATTATTAGTAGGTGTGTTCGACTTAACTCAGCGCTGCGCAGCTCGATCAAATTCTGACTTGAAGCAGTGCATGCCGGTTAGAAATTTTGTCCGACTTGAGGAGGCGCCGACGCCTCGTGACTGTCATGTGTGGCATCAAAGTACCGCGATAGCGATTCGAGAGCAGCCGGCTGACTCAGCCGGCGCAGTTTCTTCAGAGCGGCTGCAGGAGCTCTGATGACCACATGGCTGTTTCACGATTGGCTAGATTCACCGCATGACAACGATCACGTGTGTTTTGGGTTTATTCTAACATCCTGAAGTCCGATAATGCTGACAAATCTGTGTTTTTAGAACAGTAAAAGTGTTTTTACTGTAGTCGCAATGTTATATTTATCATAAAACACTGATAAAAGCATATATAACCCCGCTTTATTAGTATTTAAATAGTATATGTTTATGTTGATCATTATTCTTGTTCAGATGGCGCGATATGAAACGTGTTTCTGTTGCTCATAAAAACGCTTTTGAAAAGTCTGTGTATATAAATATTGCATTTAATTCACTTTATCTGTGATAGTGCATGCAAACACCGCGAGAGCTTCACTAACGAGAGCAGAAAGTGTCCGACTTGACAGCTCCGTTTTCAGCTCCGCCCGCGACTGCTCTCGGCTACTCTCGTTGATCGCCGTCTGTAGCCGTAGATGAAGTCGAACACACCTAGTGATTTTGTTTCCCATCCCGCGGGAATCCCAAAAAAATGTCAGCCTCTAATACCTAGCCGAATTGCACTGTAGGGGGCGAGAACGAGTCTTCGAACCTGTGTGTATGCCTGCTGTGAAATTACCACATCAAACGTGACGTGCTCCTTCGCTTTATAGGTAGGCTACGTTATGTAATTTTAAATGACATAATTTAATTTAATTACTTAGCCTATTAATTACCACGACACCACGAATTACCACCACATTATGTTTGCTTCTTGATGATTGCTACTAGTAGTGAACTTATTCTGATTTGGAAACAGGAGATGAGCCCCTGGTCTAATGCGCCACCTGGCTTGAGAAACCTGTTCTCAAAGACTTATTTTTAGTCATTATTTGGGTAGCACACATATTCTGAATGCCTTTGGCAGAATTCAAATGAGCCATTTTAATCTAGATTAATCTAGATTAATTCCAAGATTACAGTGAGATTAATCTAGATTAAAAAAATTAATCTATGCCCACCACTAATTTATTTTAATATCGCGAGATGGCGGAGCGCAACAACACCGTCTAAAGTACTGCAGCTGCTCACTTAACCGATCTTACTCGTCTCAATCTGCTCAGTTTTGGTGATGTCAGTGCCCTAAATGATGTTACGGGCTATTTCACATCCAGAGATGAAGGATCGGATGATGAAGTTACTAAAGGAGTCGTTCAATGACAGTCTGTTTTAAGCACAGTGCGCGAACAGTTGCGCTGCGCTCGCTTTTACTACAAGGTAGGCTGCATTATTTACTAAACATAAAATGGGTGATCAACGGAAAACAAACGTTAGTCTGTTTGTCTAATGATGCAGTAGCGCTCCTAACTTGACAGACAGCTCTCGTTAAACCCGTAAAGTGAAAGTGAAAGCCGTCTCACTTTAAAGCTGTTTTTCTCAAAATCCCATTCCTGAAAATCATCGCTATCAGCCAACCTAAGATAGCCATAACGTAGGTTATGTAAAAAATAAGTTTTGGAAAGGGGCCTGAACTCAGCTTTCATATGGTGTCAAAACCTAAAAAAGGTAAAATTTCACCATGTGTTGGGTTTTCCTAGGTCGCATCACATATTTGCCGTACCTGGCAAAATACGACACCTCTCCAGCGGATGTCTGCAAACTGTCAAACACGGTGCATCCCTCTGCTTTCAAGTTTATTCCACATACCATCAAATGTTTCATTAGGTTTGATGCGTTTTCCCCTTCACACGCAACTGCTGTAAAACATTTGCTGTACGTTGCAGTGTCTGCATCATTTCTCGTGAAATACAGCCACACTTTAGAATGTTTAGTTTTTGGCATTTTAAGTTAGACGCGTTTAATGTAGCTAGCTAAGCTAACGGCAAACCACCTGCTGCAGTCAGAGCGAGTGTAACGATAGTTGCTGCATTCACGCGCTTCTCGGATGGTCTCATTTCCAGACGATTTGTGCTTTTAATTCGAAATGTGAAAATGGATAGTAACTGCAAAGATGTCTTGGATTTCTATCATCAAAGCTTTCCAACGCTCACGTGAGTTTTCTCATTCAGTAAATACATTTTCTGATCATTCTGACACCCCATGAATGCAGTATTTAAATTTAACTAGCGATCTTGCATGTTGATGAATCAATGCTTCTACATCCGTGTCATAGCACCAGAAGACAAGTGGCACCGAAATGAGGCACCGAAATTCGCATTCTGATTCGGTCCGGTACATACCGGTCACATGTGTACCGGTGCCGTATTGGCACTGGGTTTCGGTACCCAACCTTACTTGTGTCTCTTGTAGAGTTGTGATTGTTCAGGTGTTTGTTCTGCAGGTGATACGAGCGGTGCAGCTGGAGATAATCTGGATGACAGCGGTGTGCTGGATGAGAATGTGGAGAGCAGCCCGACACCCACCAGCAGACGCACACGCAGAGAAGCCTGTACCTGCCCGTACTGCAAAGACGGAGAGGGACGGTACGCCTCAAACAACACCTTTCTGTTGTCACTCACAATATTTAATGCAGCCAAAGGCTTCAGCATGCAGGAGGCATGTAGTGCAAAGGAAGTGAGAGGAGGTCACTTTTTACAAGCAAATGTTTGGTATAGATCAGGGATAGGCAATGTCAGTCCAGGAGTGCTGATGTCCTGCAGAGTTTCGCTCCAAGCCTGAAAAAAAAAATAACTCGCCTGCCTGTAGCCCTAGTAATTCTGAAGACCTTGATTAGCTTTTTCAGGTGTATTTGATTAGGGTTGGAACTAAAATCTGCAGGACAGCAGCACTCCAGGCCCGACGTCGCCTGTCCCTGCTATAGATGATGACAGACAAGTATATGGGGCTTTCTACAGAATTGGTTCCGATTGTGCATTTAATTCTCATATTGTTTTTTCATAAAGTTTTTGAATATTTGTCCTCTCCCCAAATTTTTTACTACTGAAACAGTAATATATAATTTAAAAAGAATGGTTATGTTGACCTATTAAGATTTTGTTTACATGTTCCTTGTAAATAGATATTTTATTCTATTTTGTTAAAAAGCTTTCAGAGGTGATTTACCAATCAGAGGTAAATTACAATTTTAACAGTATTTCAAGTGTGATTTTATGAGGTTTGTTCTATTTTGAATCCAGTTTTTCTTTGTAAATGCAAAAAGTTGAAATCAAGTTGATTTCGAACTTAAGGATTCATTAGTTTGAATATACATAGTACCAAACACTATCATAACGTCTTAGTTGATAATTCAGTATACTTTATTTTTGACAAAACATCCCATGTTTCGGTCACGACAGCACATTTTTGGCAGTGACAGTAATGTTTTGGTAGTGACCACATCACATTAAAAAATTTTAACCCACATTTTTAAACGCTGCTAAAACTTACTAAAATACTAAAAAAATCGCTTAACTGTATACTAAAATTTAGTTTGTTTCCCTTTTTGACACTACTGAAACAATCATAACATGTTTCGGTTGTGACTGTTATGGTAGTGACAGTTTTAATGGGATAACACCCAAAAAACCCAAACTGTCACATCGAAACTTCACCAAGTGTTTTGGTTGTGACAATTTTAGATACTTTTGAACCTAGCTCAAAAATGCTAATCAGCTTGCACAGTTCTAAACGGTTGTATACATATAAAAACTAAAGTTTTTGGAATAATGCCCAAAAAAGTGTGCTTAATTATAAAAAAAATGGTGTTAAAATGGTAGTGACATTCTTTAAAGTTACACACAAATTTTTCATACTTTTGAACACATTTACTACAAAATGATTAGGCTTATCTACTTACCATGTAGTTATAAGAGAGAGGGACACAGGAATATTTCCTGATAAATGTAGGGGTGTAATTCAAATTAATCTCAGCCAATGGATTAAAACACATGCTGTTTTGGTAGTGACATAACTTTATGTAATTTTTTTTTTTACATAAAGTTTCATAATTTACAAAGAAAATATAAAATGAATGTTTTTTGAACTTCTCTTTAAAAAAAAAAAAAAAAAAAGATATTTTTAAAAACAATGGAATAAAATGCAAAAATTGTGTCAGTATCATTTTTGTAAGTACTGTTTGGGACAGCCACCTCCCAATTGCAAGTAAATGATGATTTTATATATATTAAGCTAATTACTGACATTTTAAATGTTATTGTGGGTTTCAATAGATAATAGAAGGATCTTATTAAACATCTAAGATTTAAATACTTAAATGCGCTTTAACTGTTTTTTGGTTGTTTGTGCCAATTCTGTAGAATCAGCATCTGTGCCAAATTACTAGTTACTAGATAACTCATAAAATCAAAGTTATAAATACTACTTGACTAAAAGCTGAAACACACCATGCCACTTTTAAAATCAGATTTTATTTGCTTGTTGACTTTGTAAATGTTTGCAAAGAAATGACTGGCCATCATACACTAAATGACTGAAGATCATACACTAGAACACAAACTCCTGGAGAAACACACACCTTGTAGCTAGGAGATACGAGACCGATGAAAATTGTTTTAAGATCAGCTCAAAAACATCACATGTCATTGAACACAATTTTGTGTAAAATCTGTCAACTGCTGACACATCACAGAATACAGATACACTATAATTTGTTTCAGCCCTAATGTATGATAAATCTCAGTTCCTGATCATCCTGGCAGGTTATTTTCACCAGCTGTAAAACAAGTCATCTACTGCTGGCTAAACGGCACCCCTACCTTCATATTTCAACTTGCCAGACAGACTACAACCCATCCATTTGTTAAACTGCTTTGAATACTGTTTTTGGGTCAAACCTCATCATTCACTACCTGGTCAACTGAGATTTTGCTGTGGGAATAAAGGCTAGATCATGATTTTTTTTTTTTTTTTATCTACAGCACACCATAAGTGTCTGCAAGTGATTGTATAAATGCTGCCATCACTGCTATTGTCCTGTTCATTACTGTGAAGCTGCTTTGTAACCAACTGTATTATATAAAGCGCTATAGCAAGAAATGAGACTTGATTTAAGAGCCTGACTGTGCTTTAACCATTACATGCAGTGTTAAACTACAGCTGGGCTCTACATGTGTTTCTAAATGTGCCCTCTTACCTGCTCTTATTACAGCAGTGACCCCACTAAGAAGAAACAGCACATCTGTCACATTCCTGGATGTGGCAAGGTCTATGGGAAGACGTCTCATCTGCGGGCACACTTACGCTGGCACACGGGAGAAAGGCCCTTCGTTTGCTCCTGGTCCTTCTGCGGTAAACGTTTCACACGCTCTGATGAGCTGCAGCGACACAAGAGGACACACACAGGTCAGTTCAGTGGCATCATGGGTACTGCTGCATCATCTTATTTATATGTTTTCAGAGATGTTTGAAAAGTGTGGTGAGTGTTTGAGTCAAGCCAATATTGTAACATTTTAGGTTTTTCTTTGTGTGCCAGATCAAAACAGACGTTATTTAAGATTACCTTTCCTATAGAACCTTTCCTATACCTTCTTCTTTTATTAAACGAACTAAATAGCCTTATGATATTTATCTTATTTACACAATGACATGTCATTTCTGTCTCTAACGTTACGTGGTCACGTGTCTACAATTTTTCCTCCACTAAAACACGGACAGGATTGCTGAGTCCATTCATAAAAACGTATTTACTCTATAGCACGGGATGCCACAGAATTCGTCAGTTTTTGGATTAAAAAATCAAAAGTAGGTCTCTCACTTAATTCGAATCGCGATATGGACTAGTGTCTGTGAATATTAAAATGCAAAAAGACAGTTTAATCCTCCATGTTCCGCTTGGCTCTGTATGAATGAATGGCAGAGACTCAGCTTTGTTTACTACACAAATACTGAAGCACACGTGACGCTCGCTGTTATTTTTGGCCTCTGCGTTTCATTATATGACGACATAAACGCATGAACTTAAACTCCAGAACTGCTGTGAGAGTCACTTCATGTAAATTTTATCGTTTCATTTGAGAAAATTAGCATCATATCATAGTGTATACACACAAAAACTAACCGGCAACCTGTCAAAATTAAAGTAATGTTTAACATGTAACAGAAATGTATTAGTCTTGTATTACTTTTGTACAGTAAAATGTAGGTGTTTAAATATTCCTATTTCTGGCAAATTTAAATAAAACAATTAAATGCAGAAATTCTAACCATAACAAAAATAACAGAAAAAAACTGTTTGTTTGGCAGCAAATAAAAGGGTTTAATTTTCATTTCATTAAAAATAAATAAATGTTTGTGTTTGAATATCAGAAAAATTAAAACACAAGAATTTCTGAAAAAAAAAAAAAAAAAAAAGATTGCAGCACCCTGTTGTTCAAAATGTTAAAATTGAGATTTTTCGACTTATTTTTTCACAGAAATAAATGTTTTTGTCATTACACAGAGAGTAATGTACCGAGGGGAAAAAAACAAAACAAATAAAACCTACTGTACCGTTGGTATCCCCCAACCCCCACCCCACCCCAAAACTGTAATCCTAGGTGAAACACTGGATGCGGTTGTTGATCGTGACACTGCATTGTTCAAAGTAAAAAAAAAAAAAAAAAAAAAAATTGATCTTAGTTTTAATACATTTTTTTTTAAAAAATGGTAAAAATCAAGGAAATTTCTCTGGCATTTCGTTTTTGCTGTATCGTAAACGTACCGAACCATGACACCACTGTGTTGTATTGAATGAACCGTGAATTTTGTGAACTGTTACACCCCTAATTATTAGTTATTTTAGATATTATAAAAAAATAAAAATTAGATGTGTTAAATAGTGTTGCACGATATACCGGTACTTAAATAGTATCGTGATACCCTGCTTTTAAAAACGGTATGATTCCGCATTTTACTAGTACAGGTACTTTAAGAATGCATTTTAATGTAAGACGCATTTCTGTGTGTCTGTGTTAGTCAATGGTGCAGACACGCAGTTTTGTTTACTACACACATACGTGTGATGCTCGCAGTGTTTTCAGACTCTGCCAGTGTTTACAGTTTCTTTTGCAGAAAACTATCGTCATATAATATACAAACAGAAACCCTAAGGTCTTCACAGCAACCCGTCAAAATAAAAGTTTGGTTATCTTGACGGTCAGAAATATATTACTTAATGTAAAGATAGTACTACTACTACTAATAACAATATTAAAACAATGTTTAAGGAAAAAAAGAAGTAAATAGCCTATAATAAGTTAGTCTAAGTCTTTATCAAATCTAATTATTCTTTATAAATTCAATAGACATGCTTTTAATTATTAAAATGTAATGAAACGATTAAAATAGAATCTAGAAAGTTAATGGACAACAGAAATTCACAAACAAAACTGAGTTTGAAAAAAATAAAACGATAAAAAGTTTGTTAAACTTTTAATAAATTGCTGTTAAATTCTACAAGTTTCATGATTTCAATTATTTAGACATGCTTTTTGATAAATATTTTTTAATGTAACTATTGAAACAGAGTCTAGAAAAATTTTAATGGAATTTAGGAAAAAATCTAACCGATTTCATAGGGTCCTATTTATTTCATTTGTGTCTTTGTTTTATTGTAGTTGTCCTTTAGTTTGTTACTTTCATCTAGGTTCTTATTATTCATAACAAAGATAAAATAACCAAAAATAACTATACCATGATATAAATTGTTATTGTAAAATGAAATTACTATATCATGAAGTAAGATTTGGCTTTATTCTTTAAGCTAACTTACCAATATAGCAAAGATCTCTACATACCTGTAGGCTCGGTAGTTGTTCACCATAATCCTGTGTAGTGGCACTGGTATGTGATTATTATTATTTTATTTTTATTTTTTTTAAAGGGCGGATAAAATGCTTTGTTTTAACAGATAAAATAACTATGATCTCCATTTGGATCATCTATTATTCAATTACTATTACTGTTGTTCTATGTTTTATTTTCGTAGTATCGGTTCAGTAGTAGTATCGTGATATTTTAGTCAGGTATCGTATCGAAGTCAAAATTTTGGTATTGTGACAACACTAGTGCTAAAATAAGGCAGTATATACCTATAAATATACACTACTAGTCAAATGTTTGGAATAATTAAGAATTTTTGTTTCTAAAAGAAGACTGTTCTGCTCAGTAAGGCTGCATTTATTTAACCAAAAGTACAGTAAAAGCAATACTATTGATGAGTGGTTTCTGTGTTAATATATTATAAAATGTCACAGAAATAAATTTTCTGTGAATTTTTAGCATCATTACTCCAGTCTTCAGTGTCACATGATCCTTCAGAAATCATTAAAATATGCTGACCAGAAGGGGTCACTCATACTCCATTAAATCAATAATAAACAGTTAATTTTGCTGAAATACCTAATACCAGGAACAGTATTGACAATACATTGATTGTTGCTAAGGCTGTTGCACAGTGATACACAGATCTGTTCTGTGAAGCAGTCATAGCCCTGCTTTTTTGTAAAGCATCAAGGACCAGAACTGTCTATTTTCTAATAGACATTTGGAAAATTTGGTCAAGAGATGGTCAAGAGTGTTTTTAAATAAAAGAAGAAAAAAGACTAAACAAACTGCAAGGCAACCTAAACAATATTTGTTAAACTGTAGAAAAATGCTTTCAGTCACAGTTCCAGTAGCATGGACCGAATGCTTGGATGAATAATAACAAATAGGCTGTGAACACAAAAAAAGGGTTTAGGTATTCACTCCCAGAAAAGTCTAACTGTGGGTTGCTTCAGCAGTGGGATGAATTCCTGCAAAAACAGGAGTCTCATTATACAACAAATGAGCAGTGTCTCATCTTCTAGCAGAGACAAGACTTCAACAAATGTAAAAAAATAAATAAAGCTAATAGTGATGTCAGAATGGCTAGAAAACTAAATTCGAATTTTGTATGTAATTATGCTCATGTGACTAGTCACATGATTGTCTGGTATAAATGAAATACATTTTATTTACAAATGTATTCTTATTATTGCGTAAAATGTATTAAAAATACTTATTATTATTATTATTATTATTATTATTATTAATGTTAATATGTAAAAGGTATTATTATTATTATTTCAAGCATATTTTATCACACATAATCCTATTTATTATTTAAATCTCCTGCACTGTAGTTGTATATATTTATACGCGATAGTTATGTATATCTCTATATATAATACACATTTTACAAATTGCATTGCATACCTGCTGCTGCCATTAAAAGACCCATTTCGAATGTTTATGTGCTTTTCTTATTTTTCTGCTCCCACTTGCTGTGGTGGATCAGTTATGAAGTATAGTTCTTTTAAACACTTTCTAGCATTTCAGTAATAATGATGCATGCAAAATACAACAGTTAGCCTACGGTAAATAGCTGAAATTATTAAAATAACCCCCTGCAAAAGTTTGTGAAACCTTGGTTCTTAATACTGTGTGTGGTTACCTGGATGATTACCTGTGTGTTGTGGTTTTTTTTTTTTTGTGATGGTTGTTTATGAGTCCCTTGTTTGTTCTGAACAATTAAACTGAGCACTGTTCTTCAGAAAAATTCTCCAGGTCCTGCAGATTCTTCAGTTTTCCAGCATCTTTTTGCAAATTTGAACCCTTTCCAGCAGTGACTGTATGATTTTGAGAGCCATCTTTTCACACTGAGGACAACTGAGGGACTCAGACGCAACTATTTAAAAAGGTTCCAACATTCACTGATGCTCTGGGTGGGGTGAAAACTTTTTGAATTTGATGGTCAAGGTAAATTGTACTTAATTTGTCTTCTGGGAAAGATGCAAGTATCTTCTGTTGCTTCTGAAGGGCAGTTAAAAACAAACAAAAAAAAAGATATTCCAAAAAAATACGAAAAATCTTCATCCTGTTCAAAAGTTTTCATCCCCCGGCTCTTAATGCATCGCCTTTCCTTTTGGAACATCAGTGAATGTTTGAAACTTTTTTTTAATAGTTGTGTATGAGTCCCTCAATTGTCCTCAGTGTGAAAGATGGATCTCGAATTCATACAGTCATTGCTGTAAAGGGTTCAAATATGTAAAAGATGCTGGAAAACCAAAGAATCTGAAGGACATAGGATTTTTCTGAAGAACAGTGCTCAGTTTAACTGTTCAGAACAAACAAGGGACTCATGAACAACCATCACAAAACAAAAAAACAGTCTTAGATCATCCAGGTAACCAAACACAGTATTAAGAACCAAGGGTTCCCAAACCTTTGAAGGGGGTTATTTGAATAATTTCAACAATTTTTTTTTTTTTTTTTGTCTTGTGGACTATATGTAAACACATTTTATGTAAAATACCCTTTTAAGGACAGTACTAAATTAAAAAAAAAAATATATGCATTTTGTATGATATCTCTTTTGTTAAAATTCACATTTTCATACATTCTGCAAGGGGTTCCCAAACTTTTGCATACCACTGTACAATCTCCCTTTTTTTTTTTTTTTTTTTTTTTCCCTTCAACGTTTTTATTCTTATCATTTTAGGAGCAAACTAAAAGTTATTCAGGTTTTAGTGAATTTCCAGTAAGTAGTTGGGGATGAATACAACATAAATAGTATAGTCTCTACCTCCAAATGCTTAAACCTAGTTATAGGTTTTATATTTCTTTTAAATATGAAATATCAGACAGGTAAGCGACAGAAGCTCCACTAAACCTCATTTGCATGCTAAAAGAGCAGTCATTGTTCATCTCTCTAAACTGCTATTCAGTCTCTTCACAAAAAGGGAACTCTGTTTTACGGTGTACATCTCCTTTAACCTCAGCGTAAACACCAACTAAGTATTAAACCTGTGCAAAAATTAGTTTCTTCATTGGGAAACTGAATTCTCAGTTCATGATCCTGTAAAGCTATGGTGTCCAAACCTTTAGCTTCAGCCCTAATTAAACACCTGAACCAGCTAATCAACTTTAGGGCAGTTGTGTTGTGCTGCTTTAAGTCTTTCATTTTAAAAAGAACAAATTGGGACTTGTATATACCATAGTTTGCAGTGGCATTTATTTTGAACATGTTTACACACACTGTTAAATTTGCCTTTTGTCTGTTTACAGGTGAAAAGAAGTTCTCATGCCCAGAGTGTCCCAAACGTTTCATGCGTAGTGACCACTTGTCCAAGCACATCAAGACCCATTTGAATAAGAAAGGAGCTACTGGGGCTGTGAGCAGCACCGATAACACCGTCGGCACTGCGATCGGTACTGACGGCTGTGCTGCAGCCAACACAACACCTGATCAGCAGACTTTAGTTACCATGGACACGTCATCCGAAGGGTTTGCGCGGTTAGCGTCCAGCGGCATCAGTGTCTTGCAAGTCACAGATCTGCACTCCATTAATCTGAATAGCAATGGCTATTAATGCACTTTGGGTGGCTAGACCGGAGTGAGTGTTTGGAGAGATCTGACTGAGAAGAATGAATGCACTGCAGTTTGTAGGCATTAAAACGGCGGCTCAGGCACGGAGCCTCCAGTGAGCGACAGCCATGCTTTCACAGAGGATGGAAAGAGGTGTTTATTTACCTCTTCCTTTTCGAGACTTCAGCCTCCTCACTTTTTTTGCATCCCTTCCATGTATAGTCTGAATCCAAGTTTTCGCAGCTTTCTTTTCCCCTCTTACTGATTCCCTCAACTCAAATTGTGATGCGGTCACCTAAGCATCACTCAGCGGTCCACGTGAAGTCAAGAAATCCGGATATATTGGGCTAAAACAGAACGACAGCAAAAGAAAGATTTAAAAAAACTGCGTGAAGGTGGTATCATAATCTTCTTTTTAATTGTTTACTCACAAGCCATCATGCTTTCATGTATTAATCACAGTAAATAAGATAAAGCAAAAAGATTTGATGCTTTTTGTACATAAGTTATATTTTTTCTAAGTATGGAGAACTGCAAGTTCTGAAATGACCTTTGTTTTGTGAATGTATGAATTATGCAGTCTTAAATGTCACCATTTTTATATTATGTAGATCTTCCATAACATTTTTTTTTTGTATTGCTTTAGTTCTTTGTCTTGATATACAAAACATTTAAGTTACAGTAAATGCATACGGTCGCTTAATGCTAATTGTCCCAGTTTTCTTGGTCGCTGTGGTCTTAATGTTTCGTTTATAGGGAAAATGTTAACCAGTTAAAATACAAATGCCTTAAACCCTATATTTAGAGATGGATCTTTTATGAATTTGAGTTCAAACCAAAGCTCTACACTTTCCATTACATGTTAACTCAGGTGAATGTTACTCTTTTGGTGTTAAGCATTCATAATTATTAAATTAAGATGAACTTCAGAAAGACTCCTTGTAGTTTTTTATGCTTTCTTATTGCAATTGTATTACTGTTTAAAGCAGGGCTCCTCAGTTCTCGCCCTCACTGGAGAGTTTAGCTCCTACTCTGATCAAACTCACTTACCTGTGATTATCTAATGATCCTGAAGACAGTGATTAGCAAGATTTGAGGATCCCTGGTTTAAAGCGTCATCTCATATGTCTATGAACTTGTCTGTGCACACAAAATTGTATGCCCTTTTGCAAATCATGAGCAGCAACACTACATAAATGTCTTATTCTTCACAACATTAGCATTCACACTGTTTAAAAGCATGGATTCAGGCCAGATGTAGACTCTGAATTTAAGGCCAGAAACTACAAGTAAATTCCTATTAAACACTGCCAAGTTTTTACTAATTGCTCAATATTACCCCCAGTGTAATGGGTTACCCGCATTAAAGGGGAAGTCTACTTCCAGAACAAAAATGTACAGATAATATACTCACCCCCTTGTCATCCAAGACGTTAATGTCTTTCTTTCTTCAGTCGTAAAGAAATTGTTTTTTTTGAGAAAAACATTTCAGGATTTTTATCCATATAATGGACTTCTATGGTGTCCCGAATTTGAACTTCCAAAATGCAGTTTAAATGCGGCTTCAAATGATCCCATACATGGTTGTAAACAATCCCAGCTGAGAAAGAAGGGTCTTATCTAGTGAAATGATCTGTTATTTTCATTCAAAAAATACAATTTAAATGCTTTTTAATCTCAAACACTTGTCTAGTTTTGCTCTGGCTGATCTGTGTATTCTAGTTCAAGACAGTTAGGGTATGTCGAAAAACTCCAATCATATTTTCTCCCTCAACTCCCTCAAAATCAGTTCAAAATCATCCTACATCACTGCAGAAGTACCAACCTAGTGAACATGCAAAGAAAATCAAACACCCTTCACAAAAAAGGTAAAACAGCGATTTTGAAGTTAAGCAAGAACATGAGATGGGAGTTTTTCCGACATGCCCTAACTGTCATGAACTGGATAAAAACAGTTCAGGCAGAGTAAGACAAGATGAGCTTTGATTTAAAGTTTGACTTTAATTGGATTTTACTTCAAAAAGTATATAAATTGTATTATTTTTATGAAAACAACCAATTGTTTCACTAGATAAGACCCTTTTTCCTCAGCTGGGATCATTTGAAGCTGCATTTAAACTGCATTTTGGAAGTTCAAACTCTGGGCACCGTATCAGTCCATTATATGGAGAAAAATCCTGAAATGTTTTCCTCAAAAAACATAATTTCTTTACGACTGAAGAAAGAAAGAAAGACAAGAACAATCTTGGATGAAAATGGGGTGAGTACATTATCTGTACATTTTTGTTCTGGAAGTGGACTTCTCCTTTAAGGATGTTTACACAACAGTGTACTGAAAACGGAAAAGTTTATCCTTTGCATTTTTTATAATGTTTTGCATACAGGTGACAACATTGTCAAACAATCCACATTCACACAGATTCAAAACGACTACAAACGCTGTATTATTCATGGCAGGCCAGTAGTTGATGTCAATTTGTAAAAAAAAAAAAAAAAAAAAAAACACTACGCTTCTGCGTACACACATGCTTATAGACTAATCACATAACACACGTGTGTGACGTCACTATTTTCACAATTTAGCGTTTTTGTAGTTTACACAGAGATAACTGGTGTTGTTTTCAAAAATCTCTTTTCAAAAGTTTGCATTTTCAGGCCTCAAAAACACTGTTGTCATGCAAATGAACACACACCAAAACAGTTAAGTTTATAGTTGAAAACTGTTAAACACCCCCTCAAATGCTCGTCTAGCTCTGCGATGCACAAACGTACTTTTGTGTAATCCGGGTCAATACAGTTAGGGTATGTCAGAAAAACTCCCAGCTCGTTTTCTCCTCTAACTTCAAAATCGTCCTACATCGCTGTTTTACCTTTTTTGTAAAGGGCATTTGACCTTCTTTGCATGTTCACTATGTAAACAATGGGTCGGTACTTCTGCAGCGATGTAGGATGATTTAAAAGTTGGAGGAGAAAATGAGATAGGAGTTTTTCGACATACCCTAACTGAATTTAAGGCCAGAAACTACAAGTAAATAGAGGACATTCCCATTAAACACTGCCAAGTTGTTACTCATTGCTCTTTATTACCCCCAGTGTAATGGGTTACCCTCACATTAAGGATGTTTACGCAACAACACTGTACAAAAAATGGAAAAGTTTATCCTTTGTATTTTTGAAATGTTTTGCATACAGACGACAGTGCACATTCGAAATGACTACAAACGCTGTATTGTTCATGGCAGGCCAGTAGTTTGCAATGTCACCTTGTAAAGAAACACTCTTCTTTGCACATGCACATTCCTATAGACTGAACATGTGTGTGACGTCACCATTTTCACATTTTAGCATTTTTGTAGTTTACAGAGATGAAAATATTGTTTTCAAAAATCCCTTTTCAGGCCCTAAAAATGCTGCCTGTCCTGCAAATGAATGGTCAAAACATGAAGTTTTAAATACCCCCTTTAAACCTAGGTGCACAAAAGTGTTTTTTTTTTTTTTTTAAACGTTTTTTTTTGGCCAACAAACCAAGGTACTATTTTAACTGCACCACCAGCATTAAATGTATGCATAATTATGCATAATTAAAGCATGCACACTTAAAAACCTGTTGTTGAATAATTTTAACTACACTTGCAATCTCTCAAATCTGTTTTTTTCACACCTTTACTCTTGCAAGAACATTTGCAGGAACCCGCTGTGCAATCTTATGCATTTGCAGTTTGAGATTTGATACTTCTTTCAGGGCAGGGAAGACAGAGGATGAACAACCAGTGCTGTCCAGTTCACAAACAAATTAATCAGAGGAACCAGTTTTGCAGAATCACTGGTTTTTATTTAAAGGAGAAGTTCACTTCCAGAACAAAAATGTACAGATAATTTACCCTCCCCCTTGTCATCCAAGATGTTCATGTCTTTCTTTCTTCAGTCGTAAAGACATTGTTTTTTGAGGAAAACATTTCAGGATTCTCTCCATATAGTGGATTTCTATGGTGCCTGCAAGGGCTCCCTATGATCCCAGCCAAGGAAGAAGGGTCGTAATTAGCGAAACGATTGGTTATTTTCTGAAAATATTGACAATTTATATACTTTTTAACCTCAAATGCTCGTCTTGTCTAGCTCTGCATGAACTCTGTGTATTACGGTTCAAGACAGTTAGGGTAGGTTCCATCTCGTTTTTTCCTCCAACTTCAAAATCGTCCTACATTGCTGCAGAAGTACCAACCCAGTGTTTACAACATGAACATGCGAAGAAGATCAAACACACTTTATAAAAAAAGCTAAAACAGCGATGTAGGACGATTTTGAAGTTGGAGGAGAAAATGAGATGGGATGCAAATACTGAACTTCTAAAACTGCTGCAATCTTCTTCTCTTGAACCATAGATCCTAAGTACTTAAAATTTTGCACTTGTTTGATTTTAATCCCTTCAAGGAAAATGTCTGCCTGTGATCCATCAGTAGTGAGCACCTTGGTTTTATCAATGTTGATCTTCAGGCCGAATGGATCAGCGAATCTAGAGATGTCATTTAAGATGTTATTAGCCTCTGCATCCGTGTCAGCTAGTATGGTGCTGTCATCTGCAAATGCCAGGTCTGTCACGTAGCCATTAATGCCGTATTTGACTCCCTGCTTGTCCTTGGAGGGTCTCCTCATGAGTCTATCACTGCATTAAACAAGATCTGCTCCCATGCTCGACAGAATTATAAATACATATAAAAAAGTATTTATTTACATTTATTTCCTTATTTTCCTTGTGGTGGCACTCCCCCATTTCAAGGAGTGCATCTGAAAATGCTGCTTCTTCTGAGATGTCTACGTGATACTGATTTTTAAAGGCAGCATACATGGAATGTATCTGTCACTGCCTTTGATATCTCATGATCCTGTGTGTGCAGTTCATGAACGTTACTTTTTAGACTCCTCCTGCTCCCTGCTCTGTATTGCCATGACTTTGTTGTTGACTGTTTTCTGGCTGCCTGAAAGCCATGCCTGTTTACATACCATGATCGGATCTGCTCTCTGGTTATCAACCCACGTGCATTTGACTACTCCTTGTACTTTGTTGATAAAGTCACATTTGGATCTTTACCCCAGTTTCTCTGAGTCTTTGTTACAGAAATATTCAATTAAGTAAAGATTTCTTCTCTCAATTTTGTTGTAGATCGTCAATCCATTATGCTGTCTCAGAAGTCTGCCTGAAATCAATTTAATGAGGTACATTTATGCGCAAGCGCTGCCTGTGAAGTCAATGCCTGATAAGGCAGCAAGGCAGCAACACCTCAGTGCCTAAGCTTTCTAAAGCACCAGAAGTATTCCGCAATCAGTTACTCAAATTACCAGACTATTGTGCAGAAACAATGCATTAAGTACAAAGTTCTATTTGATGCATGTTGATGTCTATCCATTCTAGGGGTCATGATCAAATGGGAGACTGGTACTGATTATAAAAGTGTAGCTGATCAAGTACATTAAACTGTACAAAACAGATCTTGAGCATATGGAAGAGTGGACATTAGAGCACTACTCCATTTCGCATGTGACACAGGAGCCCCTAAATCACCCCTCCCCCCCAATTAATTACTATATAATTAAAAAAAAAAATCCAGATCCATGAGACACAATCAGATTTCTTGATTGTTACATTTACAAATTAAGGACGGTAGCCTGCAATAACTCGCAGAACCTCCTATTTGTTAGCAACTACTTATTACATTAAAGACCGATCTGAGCTCTATTCAACAGTGCTTTTGCTGCCCGTTTTTATCCAAGCACCTCAAAGATGGGTGAAAACATTCAAAGGCACCTGCTGCATAATCTAAGAATCTTCATTCAAAATCTCAGGGTTACCTGATAATTATAGACAGGAGTGTTGAGGCAGGGTTGGAATTGAAGTCTACAGGATGGTAGCTGTACAGGAGCAGGGTTGGAGATCTCTGGTCTATGCCCTACAAGTACACACAAGACTAAATTGAACAAAGCAGTTAAAGCATGGGTGGGCAGCTCTCATCCTTGAGATCTACTTTCCTGTAGAGCAGGGCTAGACAACAAGGGCTACGGGTCCTGCAGAGTTTAGTCAGACACACCTGAATAAGATAATCAATGTCTTTAAGATCACTAGAAAGTACAGGCAGGTATGTTTGATTAGGGTTGGAGCAAAACTCTGCAGGACATCGGCCCTCCGGGATCGAAGTTGGCCAGCCCTGCTGTAGAATTTAGCTCCAAGCCTGATCAAACACATCTGAACAAGGTCATTATGATTACTAGATTAAAGTCAGAGTTGAAATGTGCAGAAAAGTGGATCTCGAGTGCCAGAGTTGCCTTGCCCTGATCAAGGTTCACTTCTTCCACAAGCACTGAACCAGACCACAACCTTAAACCAATGCATTCACACCCACACCCACGGAAAACTCTACATTTCTCTAGTTCATCTAGTTATCTAATAAACCTTGCGAAGTATATTGAATATTGTTGGCTTTCTGACAAATAGCTTTTGCTCCTCTTTTATAAGCCACTTGAAATAAAAGCATCTGGTAAATGCATAAATGTAAATGTAAACATGACCCTGTCCAGTGTGTTTGCTGCTGCCATAAAGGAAATGTCACCAAAGCTTGCTGGACTCTGAATGTAGTTAAAAGTTGGTCACATGTTTTAAATCAGGGATAGGCAACGTTGGTCCTGGAGTGCCGATGTTCTGCAGAGTTTAGTTCTAACCCTGAGAAAAAACCCTTCACCTGCCTGTAGCCCTAGTAATCCTGAAGACTTTGATTAGCTTGTTCAGGGTGTGTTTGATTAGAGTTGGAACTAAAGTCTGCAGGTCACTGGCACTCCAGGGCCAATGTCGCTTATCCCTATTTTAAACATTCAGGACAGCAAGGTCCTGAAACAATCCACTGAAACATTGCATCTGTGCTGGCTGAGAGCAATAATTATCATTAGATTGGATGCATCAGCACCAACACACTCAAGTCTGTTGTATCATTCCTTAAACCCTTCAAAAAGGCAGCTAACAACTTGGAAACTGACAACAGCTCCAAGTGCCTAATTGGTTCTTCTGTGGTCGGTGAGATTAAAAGGGTTATCTGATGCGATTTCATGTTTTTCTTTGTCTTTGGAGTGTTACAAGCTGTTTCTGCATACAGGTGCATCTCAAAAAATTAGAATATCGTGAAAAAGTAAATTTTTTGTTTGTAACTTATTTCAAAAACTGAAACTTTCATATATTTTAGATTTATTACATGTAAAGTAAAACATTTGCAAAGTTTTTTTGTTTTAATTTTGATGATTAGAGCTTACAGCTCATGAAAGTCCAAAATCTAGTATCTCAAAATATTAGAATATTTATATTTGAGTTTCATTAAACATCCATCCCTACAGTATAAATTCCAGGTATCACCTGTTTTTTGAAACCACAATAATGGGGAAGACTGCTGACATGGCAATGGTCCAGAAGACAATCATTGACACCCTCCACAAAGAGGGTAAGTCACAGAAGGTCATTACTAAAAGGAGTGGCTGTTTACAGAGTGCTGTATCAAAGCATATTAAATGCAAAGTTGACTGGAAGGAAGAAATTGGGTATGAAAAGGTGCACAAGCAACAGGGATGACAGCTTGAGAATACTGTCAAGCAAAGCCGATTCAAACACTTGGGAGATCTTCATGAGGAGTAGAATGAAGCCGGAGTCAGTGTATCAAGAGTCACCAAGCTTTATGGAGATGCCGATTTCCTTTTCCAGCAGGACTTTAACACCTGCCAACAGTGCGAAAACCACTTCCAAGTGTTTTGCTGACCATGATATTACTGTGCTTTATTGGCCAGCCAACATGCCTGACCTGAACCCCATTGAGAATCTATGGGATATTTTCAAGAGAAAGATGAGAAACAGTTGATCCAATAATATACAGACGATCTGAAAGCTCAATATTGCCTCAGCAGTGCCACAGGCTGATCACTTCCATGTCACACTTTACTGATGCTGTAATTTGTGCTAGAAGCAAGGAATTTGCTGTAATATGTGCTGCCGACCAAGTATTGATTGCATAAATGGACATACTTTAAAAAACTTGAACATTTCTGTTTTGTAAATCCGTTTTTTTATTGATCTTAGGAAATATTCTAATATTTTGAGATACTGAATTTTTGACTTTCATGAGCTGTAAGCTCTAATCATCAAAATTAAAACAAAAAAACTTTAAAAATGTTTTACTTTACATGTAATGAATCTGGAATATATGAAACTTTAGTTTTTGAAATAAGTTTCAAACAAAAAGAACTTTCACGATATTCTAATTTTTTTAGATGCACCTGTATATAAGATCTGTAAAGTTGCAAAGCTTAAAGTCTCAAACCCAAAAAAAATATTCTTTTTAAAAGTTAAGACTCAGCCACGCCTTCCTAAAATGGCTCATTCAAACACGCCCCCACATATCTACGTCACGGTTTGGGAAGATTTGCATAACACCACCCAAATGTATACGCAAAGAAAGAAGGCTTTTATTCTTGCTGTAGTATTGTTGCAGCCACCGCCGTGTTGTGGTGACACTGCGTTTCGTTAGGAAAGCAAAAGTACTTTGTTTGGCCTTCCAAATGAGTACACAACTAGAAATCAGTGGTTAAGTTATATTTACAACACTGTTCCAGAACAGTACAACGCAAATATTCGAATGTGTGCAGTGCATTTTACTGTTTCCTGAACCTGGGAGAATAGCCTACAATGCCGGCTGTGCACACTATAAAGTGGGGCAATTCCAACGTTGCAAGGACAGTCTGGCGCTTCTGACTCACAACCTGTAAGTACGTTTTCATATTTAAAGAATTTGCTACTGGCTTTTCAAACGCCAGTTTTGAGCAGTGTAGAGTAATGCTTGTTTGACGTTTCTAGGATCACAAATGCACACATGGTGTTATGTTTACACAACACGACACAACATGTAAAAAGACAGTATGAGTCATTATAATCCGTAATTATGTCCTCACTGGGCAGAACATTTCCATCACACGTATTTGAATAGCGCTTTTCCGAAGGATGAGCTTTGTAAAAATCGACATGTTTCAGAAAAGCAGGGCAGAAAAGAGCAAAAATAGTGTATAGTATGTGGAAAATAATGCGTTTTTTGAACCTCAAACCACGTAAACACATCGCATTACACCAAATACATAAAAGAATGTTCTTTTTTAGCGCCATCATATGACCCCTTTAAGCCTCAAAGGACCCTCTGCTTTCTGAAGTCACCCTCAACCTGTGTAACACGGCTGAAGGGACTGCACTTCACTGCATTCTTTATCAAACAGCAACCAAATCTGTGGGTTTGAAAAAGATGGATTAAAGAGACAGGAATTTATAGAAGGAGCCAAGGAGATTATCACAGATTTGATAAAGTTTGATACAGAGGGTGAGGTTGTTGACACCGGTTTTCCATTCCATGAATTTACAGATTGGGAGGATGATATTGAAGAAGAATGTGAATATCCATCTTCTGGAGTACAACACTGTGAAACTTGAATTCCATTTACCATCACTAAATGGGAAACACCTTGTTTTTCACAATGCAGCAGATATTTACTCTCTAGACCCTTCACACTCTCCGCTTCTCTCTGGTGGAATGAGCAGAACAAAACTGTATCTCTGTCCCACTTCTTGAGTGGCTTATTATTTTCTTTTTCTTTTCACTGTAACAATATAAGATAATGCACACGGCACTCTTATAAATGGGATAGCAATAAATTGCTATCCCAATTTATTGAACAATATCCCATAATGTTCACATCCCATTGTACATGTTACTATAGTAATATTTGACATATCCTTAATCATCATATTCTGTTTTAGTTTCTGTTCCTATTTTTAGTTCCTATGTCCTTTGTTCCCTTGTTTTCCATAGTTTCTCCGTGGTTGAATGATCATGTTCACCATTTGAAGTTCCTCTTTTTCTTTCTTTAGTTTCTTTAGTTCCCTGTCCAGTTTGTTTTTGTAAAATGTCCAAAGATGTCATTTTTTTCTCCTGCTCCTACATTCTTGGATTACCTTCTCTGTATTGTTTGTACATTTAAAAAAAAAATGGCAAAATGATGCTTATCTTTTCTTCTTTGCCTGCCCTGCCATAACATTGATATTGCTGCAGAAACTCTCTTCAGTGCTTCTGGGTTTATTCAGAGTCTGCTGATAATAATTTGTTAATACTTTTGCACTTTTATTTCCTTTGAATGGAAATAATTATTTTTTTCTGAGTAACTGATGGGTGCCACAATGATGGATACAGACTTCCATTTCGATGTTCTCATGTTCCTGTCTCCGCATAGAAATCTGTGTTAAAATAGGGTAAAAAGATCAACTATATTAGCTATTTAAACTGAACCTTTTCAAATATAACTAAATATAAAAATATGCACAGGGTTAAGCTGTGTGTTAATTTAACAAAAAAACACCAGGGAACAGAAACATAAAGCATCTTTCCGTTATGAGACAAGACATCCACATTCAGGAAAAAGGTGGATACTATGGAGCTGTTGAATGCTTGAATTTGACTGGTTGACAAACGTTCTAAGGTGTGTTCTAAGGTGTTCTAAGGTATTTATTTTCAGGGAAACACATGCCTGAAGTAGTTCCAGGCAGGTCTTGACCACATTACATGTCCATATCACTTTGGCAAAACGATTTGTTATTTCAAAGGTCCTTACAGCCTACAACAGCAAATCGGTCTAGGTCTATTCTTCCTTTTCACCACAACCAGGCCCCCCTCATTGCTCGGGCTTCAGCCATGCCTGACTCTGTTTGCACATCAGCTATGTACAGGATGAGCTTCCATTAATGTGCATAAGAGGAAAATGAAATGCAAAAGTACTTTTAAATAAATTAAATTGTAAGGAGCAAAAAGTACTGCTGGTTTTTCACAGAGAAATGTAATTAGGTTAATGTATAAGTGAACAGTTTAAAATAGCCTAGTCATTTACACCACAGGATGGTAGTTCAAAACCACACAGGTAAAAAAACAAAACAAAACAGAAATAATAAGCATAATATAAACATCTTAAGAACAGTAGCCTATATTTTGTGAAGATCGCGGGCTAGTCACGCAGTAGTGAAACACACTTCTCCTCACACAACACAAAATATCGACCGTCCCTAACTCTCCCACACAATAACACAGTAACACATGATCCGTCAGCCTAGTGTAGGAACCCGATCTCTACTTCTGCCGTTCGCAGGTGTGTCGCTTCAATTATCAATCGGTTTATACCAGGCGATTTATTATCAGGTTTTACCGGGACGCAGTTAATGTCTCTACATGTCAAAACAGCGACAGACTGACGTCTTTATCTTTAGACAGCAGTATAAAACGACAAGCATGATTGTCGATGTTTGAATCAGCATTTGAAATTGATCAGAAGCAGGTGAGGCAGTTCAGAGTCCGCTCGCAGCGATGACGTCACGACGGTGATCAATGTGGTCGCGGAATACGGAAACGGGAGTCAGTGCCTGAAAGGTTTCCTAGGAAGAAGGTATGTGGTCTAAACATGATTATTAGTAGCGTTATTGTTGATGTTATTTGTAAGTACTCAATACATTAAGTAGTTAGAAAATTGCCATCGGCTTTACCGCAAAACTTAAAAGCAGGGTCTATCACATGACATTATTTGTTATTACATTATTAATGAATAGCCATTTCATACCTTTGTTGTTTAACAGCTTTTATGCGAACGGAATTTGTGTTTTAGCGTTATTGACAGTCAAGTTACGTTTGTTTCTCAAATTTGACGCTCATAACTTTTTGTGTTATCTGTATGGGATCGGATCTGTGTGTTCAGGAGTTTATGGCTTTTAGCACTCAGGAAGAGCTGTTAGTGAGAACATGCAGTATGGCAGTATGACAGAGTTGCTGTTTGTCCAGGGCGTTTCCAGCGATGAAGTGCGATAGTGCCCGGATGTGGATTTCATGGAGTGTGGAGTTTCAGAAAAGGACGCAAAAATGTCTTTTTGAGGCTATTGAAATTAAAGATGATTTCGAAGTAACAAATATTTAAATGTATTTAATAACTAGGAAATATTGTTGAATTTACAAATCATAGTTAGCTAGAAAAACAATTTACTTATTATTATTATTATTATTATTATTATTATTTCCCATTTGTTTTAAAAATGTGGAGAAGTGAGATTAGCAGGAATCCTCTTATCACAATTCATCTGTAAAATAGGGTGGTCCTGGAGTGCAAATTAAATTCATATATAAGAAAACACAACAGCAAATAAGAAAACACCATGGCTATACCTTGGAAAGGGCAGTACTTGAATTGACAGATACAGTCCACGGTGACACCAAAGACGGTTGGACATTTGTGACATAAAGAAATATTTTCATTCAGTATAAAAAAAGTTGATTAGTCAGGCTTTTTTTCCTCACCTTTGTAAACAGTAACAATAAAATCCCCTATCATTTGACCTTTACTTCCAATCACCTTTCCCATACTGTTTTTTAACTAACTTTTGACTTTCAACTGTCTCAACTCACATATCCGCAATCCAAAAAGCTGATTTAATTGTTTCTGAGCACAGACCTCATCCGCATATTTGTCTATGGCTATTTTAGGCACTGCTGAATGTAGTGCAAACACCGGCTTTGCTATAAATGAACCATATTTGTAGTAAACATCTGTTCAGCACACATATAACCGGTTTGAGGTGGGCTGGGTGAAGGTGGTAAATCTTTGGTGGACATTAGCGTTTGTTCACTTTACCTCAGTGAATAAAGTCTGTCTTTTTATTTGTTGCAGATCGTTTGAAAGAGACAAACATGTGGCCAAATCAAGGTGATTTTTGGTTTAATGTTTTCACTGAATGCATTCATTTATCATTTCTCAACCCAGCATACATGTTGTGTGTCAATTGGGGTTGTCCAGTCTGGTTCTGTTTCTGGAGGGCAAACATTCTGCAGAGCTTAGGCTTAACACACCTGCCTGAAATTTCTAGCGTTCACAAGTTCGCACTTACATATAATCGGATTGAGCAAATAGTAAGCATATTTGGCATGCCGTCCTGAGGGAGGGCGCTGAGCTCGGAATATATCCAGAACCCAGAGAACTCCCTCATCCCTGGTCTGGGATGAGAATAGTTAAGAGTGAGAAGTTGGGGTGGAGGAGGAATGCCTTAAAACTGTTGTGGGACAGAGGTGAGTAGGCTGTATATACATATCTTGCTGCTAGTTAAGTTTATTAGACAAGCTCCACCTGTGCAGAATTGGTTGATCATCTGATAGTGCTCCTCCCGAACCTTGTTAACTTGAAGACCTTTATTAGCTGGTTCAGCTGTGTGTGTGTGAGCGATCCTGAACTCTGCAGGATGGTGACCCTCCAGGAACCGGACTAGACACATTTAACAAATTAAAGATGCAATGTTTTTTTTTTTCCCACTTGTGTTTTTGTTTGTATGAGGTGAGTATCCTACTTCATGGTAATGATGGTAATTCTCATTTGAATATAATTATTGTATTTAGGGTAAACTTCCCTATTAAGCTCACCAAAATCTACATTGAGACATTTTTAGTGCACAAGATATTGGTTTCAGTACAAAAAAAAAGTTATGTTAAAATAAAATATTAATCTCTCACACAAAAATATTTTAGTTTATTTTGAATGACAAAAGCATTTCAATTAAGGGAGAAGTTCACTTCCAGAACAACAATTTATAGATAATGTAAGCTACTCACCCCCTTAACATTGTTTTTTGAGGAAAACATTTCAGGATTGTTCTACATATAATAAACTGATATGGTGTCCGAGTTTGAACTTCCAAAATGCAGTTTAAATGCGGCTTCAAACGATCCCATATGCGGTTCTAAACGATCCCAGCCGAGGAAGAAGGGTCTTATCTAGCAAAACGATCGGTTATTATCATTAAAAAGTGTTTAAATTGTATTATTTTTGTCAAACGCTTGTTTTGTCTTACTCTTCCTGAACTGTATTCTAGCTCAAGACAGTTAGGGTATGTCGAAAAACTAAGTTTTCTCCCTAAACTTCAAAATCATCCTACACTTTTAAAAATAAAGTTGCTTCACAATGCCATAGAAGAACTTTTTTTGTTTAAATGGTTCCATAAAGAACTTTTAACATCTGAAGAAACTTTGTTTCACAAAAGGTTCTTCGTGGCGAAAGAAGGTTCTTCAGATTATAAAAAGGTAAGAAAGAGAAAAGCCTTTGACTGAATGGTTCTTTGTGGAACCATAAATGGTTCATCTATGGCATCGCTTGAAGAACCTTTTGAAGCACCTTTATTTTTAAGAGTGTATATCACTGTTTTACCTTTTTGTTAAGGGTGTTTGATATTCCTTGCATGTTCACTTTACAAAGATTGGGTCGGAACTTCCGCAGCGATGTAGGATGATTTTTTTTAGGTAAGACCCTTCTTCCACAGCTGGGATTGTTTACAACTGGATTTGGGATCGTTTACAGCCACATTTAAACTGCATTTTGGAAGTTCAAACTCGGCACCATTTCAGTCCATTATATGTCATCTTGGATGAAAAGGGGGTGAGTACATTATCTGTAAATTGTTGTTCTGGAAGTGGACTTCTCCTTTAACAAATACATCATTAAATGCAAAAACTCTGCCTGTGCCTAATGGGTACATGTTTGTACCCTTTAAAGGAACACTCCACTTTAACTCCCCGGGAGTTAAACAGTTGAGTTTTACCGATCTCCAGGTCTGGCAGTAGCACTTTTAGCACAGCTTAGCATAGATCATTGAATCCGATTAGAGCGTTAGCATCTCGCTCAGAAATGACCGAAGAGTTTCGTTATTTTTCCTGTTTAAAACTTGACTCCTTTGTAGTTACATTTTGTACAAAGACGGACGAAAAATGAAAAGTAGCGCTTTTTCTAGGTCAATGTGGCTAGAAACCATACTCTCATTTTAGCGTAACAATCAAGGAACCTTGCTGCGGTACCATTAATGTAGCAGGCGCAATGATAGTACGCGACCGTCAACTCTGCTGGCTGCAACTCTGCATCTACATAAACCTAGCGCCGGTCACTTTCAGGCGCTGCGTCATATCATTGCAATATAGAGTTAGGCACAAACGCGATTGATTCAAATAACGTTAGTGAGTGTAATAGCGGTTTTATAGCTCCTTGACGCAACCCATCAAAAGGATTATAAACGCCACAAAATACGCCTTAAAAGTTAACAGAGGTGCAACAGGGCGTTCATATATATGTTTTCGATGCAGAGTGCAAATGCCTGTGCATTTAGTTCAGCCCCCCCATGCTCAGCAGCGAACCACGCCCACTTTTGCAGCATTTTTCAAAACTGTGGTGAGAACTAACCAGTGCTGAAACAAGGGGGTTTCATGACCCTTTAAAAATAACAGCAGTGTAAAACCACAGACCTGCAATGCCTGTGAAGTTACATATTAGTGTAGCACAATTTTATACATCCAGTTAGTGTTCTGTCGCATGTTGCTAAAACTATCTTTTGGATCTAACTGTAATTATTTTCCACATCCAATTTCCAGGATATAATATACAAAAGTCTAAACATTAATCTCTTAATTTCACAATAAGTAGTGAAACCTACCCAAAATAACGGCTTAAAGTTTTCAGACAGCTTTCAAAATGGCCGCATGACATTGTGAACACATGGAGATGGATATCTCAGTGTATCTCATATCTGCAATGGTCTGACTGACTTGAAATTACAGGAGGTATGTAGTAACAAACACAACAATTGCTTAGTTCATCAAGCAGGATAATACATTATTTTTTTCTTTTTATCTTAACTGTAAAATAGAAATGTGCTTAATGGGTATGTGAGCTTAATAGGTATGTTTACCCTATGTACTTGTTAAACAACAAAACAAATCTCTTAATCAAATTCAAAAGTATTTCAAAATGTTTTGTCAGTATTAACAAAGGCACAGAAAGTACCATCTGTCAGAGGCCTGTCTCATGAAGCCAGCTGATCAGACTCAGAGTTTATGATTAGCTCTGGAGCATGAGCGCACAAAATGTGACATTTACAGGCCTGTCGCATGAAACATGGCAACATTCGCTTCTTTGCTAAAGATCAAGAATTCATAATAAAAAAGAATTTAAACAAAGAGAAACATTCTGTGTGTTAGTTACACAGTGGTACACAGTCATTACTGATAGGTAGGGTGATCAATTTACTAGTTGAAATTCAAGTCAAAGTTGATATATAGAAGAGACTGTGCCTTTCCGGTAGCTGCCCCCAAACTGTGGAATGCTCTGTCCTTCTGTATTAGATGTGCTCTCTGTTTTTAAATCTTAAAAAAAGTTAAAAATCAAACAAACAAAAACATTTTTTTTCTGATTGGCATATAATCAAGGAGGATATTTTATTGCACTGTGTATAGTTACACTATTTTTCATCTCACAGGACCTCCATATGCAGGACCTCCAGGTGCTCAGCCGCCCAATCCTGCCTATCCTTCAGCTCCAAACCCTGCGTATCCAGGTATGCCCATCCCATCCTGCCCACCCGGAACAAACCCTGCCTATCCTCCTGGTATGAACCACCCCGCAACCATCCCTTACACCACACCAAATCAGCACCCGTTTCCTCCGGCTATGCCTGGGCCGCATGCTCCATATCCTGGAGCAGGACATCCGTGCCCCGTCCCGCAGCATGGAGGTTACCCGCCTGGAATGCATGTACCTGGTCATAAGCAACACAAAAAGATGAAGAAGGTGAAGAAAGCTCATAAAGCTCACAAGGAACATAAACATATGAAACATGGCAAGGTAAGAGGCTAAATGTGCAGCGGATACGAGTGAGTTTAAATGTAGCACAGATGAGCTCATGCGTGATTTCGTTGTAAATAATAATTATTAATACAGGTGCCACATTGAAGTAATCATGACAACACTATTTACTCCTGCTATCTACACTCTAAAAAATGCTGGGTTAAAAACAACCCAACTTTTGGCAACCCAGCGCTGGGTAAATATTGGACAGCTGGGTTATGCTGGATCATTTTGACCCAGCTGGTTGGGTTGAAGGAGAAGTCCACTTCCAGAACAACAGTTTACAGATAATTTACTCACCCCCTTGTCATCCAAGATGTTCATGTCTTTCTGCCTTCAGTCGTAAAGAAATTATGGTTTTTGAGGGAAGCATTTCAGGATTTTTCTTCATATAATGGACTTCATTGGTGCCCTGATTTTAAACTTCCAAAATGCAGTTTAAATGCGGCTTCAAAGAGCTCTAAATGATCCCAGCTGAGGAAGAAGGGTCTTGTCTAGCAAAACGATCTGTCATTTTTTTTTTCGAAAAATTGAGTTGTATAAAAATTTGTATACTTTTTAAGCACAAAAGCTTGTGTAGCTCAGACTCTGGGATGTGCGTCCACGACACTACGAATCATGTCTAAGTTCATCGTCTGTGTACTCTGGCTCAAAAAGGTAGAGTATGGTGAAAAACATCTTATTTTCTCCTACAACTTCAGAATTGTCTGACATCGTTGTACCTTTTTGTTTGTAAACAGTGTTTGACTTACTTGCACTTCCTTAGTCTTTGCGCGTTCGCTTTGTAAACACTGGACGCGCATCACAGAACTAGTGCTACTCGAGTTTTTGTGCTTAAGTATACAATTTTTTCGTTTCACTAGATAAGATCACTTTTTTTTTTTCTCGGGTGGGAGAGCTGTTTAAAGCCCTTTGAAGCTGCATTTAAACTACAATTTGGAAGTTCAAAATCGGGGCACCAATGAAGTCCATTATATGGAGGAAAATCCTAAAATGTTTTCCTCAATAACCATAATTTCTTAACGACTGAAGACAGAAAGACATGAACATCTTGGATGACAAGGGGGTGAGTAAATTACTTGTAAATTGCTGTTCTGGAAGTGGGGTTCTCCTTTAAAAGTTTTTAACAAACATTATTTAAGTCAACTGTTGTTTAAAAATGATTATTTTGCTGGCTTAAAATGGGCTGGAACTGCAAACAGAATTACTAGAGGCAACAGAAATAATCAAAAGCGGAACATTTATTATTAAGCAAGAACACATGGACAAAGTACAGGACAAATTTAATTTATTTGGGTGAATACAGAATAGTTATATACGTTTAAACTTGTTTAACAAGCATTTTAGACATAAAAATGTAACATTTAAAAGTAGCATTTTAATTTTAGTGTATTCAACCGTTCTCTGTAATTGCTTTTTACTGAAATTGTGCTAATTCTCGTGTCAGTGTGTCGCTGAAATCTGAGCTGGTGAAGGGCAGCTGTTCGCTGGGGGAAATGCAAACTTCAGACCGCGGCCTTGCGTTTCACTCGTAGTTGAAAGACGCTGTGACTGACTCCAAAACCTGCCCATAAACAAACAGTACTGACATTGAAGAACATATTTTAACATCAAATTACATTAAACTCAGTGCTATAACGAACAAAATCCATTTATTTTATGCAAGGCAAAAGGTGTTTCCATCATACAAAGTGACCACTGCTGATGCAGCTGAATGACATCTCATCCTTATGTTGCGTTGGGTAAAATAATATAATTTACAGCCCAATAAAGACTTTCTAAATGAAATTAAACGTATACAAACCTTTATTTTGCTAAAGAAGTGCACCAGATCGGTGGAGCCGAGAACTGCTCTCTTCTGTCGAGGACTCAAAAAGCCCACGCTCTGACTGTAACTCAGCAGCTGGGTTGCTTTGTCAGGGACAGGCTTAACCCAGCGGTAGGGCAGAAAAAAAAGAATCTAGCAACGTGGGTAGCACCTGGGTAAAATATATTAAAAACAACCCAATAAAATGACCCAATGGGCTGAACCCAGCATTTGGGTTAAAAACATAACCCAGCATTTTTTTAGAGTGTACAGTTTGTTTTTGTTGTGCTAAGCATTGTAGCCAATCAGAGATGGGTATGTTGAGCACATGAACCCAGTGGCCAATCAGAGAGGTTTCAGTTAGTAACTGTGTAAATGAAATCTACTCAAAATGCCACAGTCACGAATGCCCTCATTAGAAGCAATACAGTGTAGGAGTGATGTAAATAAGCCAATCATTGTGTACAGCACTTCACTGATGATTAACAGGAGCTTTCCAAGAATTCAGGCTAATATATCTTTCATGTTATTTCAAGTTATCCCTAAAATTGCCATGAATGACAATGTCATAACAATAGCAGCATCAATGTCTTAAGTAATGCATAAAACATCTTATACCTTACCTCATGATTTAAATAGTCGGTCGGTGTGTTGAAACGTCCTCATTCTCATGCATATTGGAGAGCTTGTCTGGTTACAGTGATGTTGAATGGTTCACTGTCTAAAATGCTCTGTATCTTGTTGTTTTGCAGCATTCATCAAGCAGCAGCAGTAGCAGTAGTGATTCTGACTAAAGATCAGCACCTGATCCTCATACATGTACTAATACGACCTGTTTTTCACTTGTCAGTGGAAAATACAGTGTCTAGTTTCACACGTTTCAGGGCACATAAATAAAGCCCAGCAGCAATAAAATGGATAATCAAATGCAGTAACGTATAGCACTTAAGTATATTTATGTGTTTTTGTGAGTCTGAATGCTTCTCTTAATCGGTTACATTTACAGGGAAAAAATACTATGAGTTACTATAATGACAAAAGTGTTTCTTCATTTCTTAATTTTGTTGATTCAGACAAAATGTAATTAAAAAGTATGCTTTTGCCTAAATGCATTGTTTTTAACTAAGGAAGATTCTGAAACAACACCTATAGTTTTATTGTTTTCTTGTATATTATGCTGTACTTTTTTCCCCTAAGCAGTAAACATATATTGATTAACATGTTAATCAGGAAATCATGCAGCAGAAATACATCCTCTTAATTAATGTAACCATTAGTAATATGTAGAAGTCAAGTGATGCATTTCAGATTTAATCAAACTTTGAACACGCTCCAATGCTGAGATATCAAACTCGGTTGTATTGTTTCTTTTGGCTAATAATAAAGCACTGGTGTTTTTTTCAAATAATAAAACATTAAGAAAAAATTCAGAATGCTTCCCCGTTTTATTCATTATTTTGAGCTATTTTTTTTTTTTTTTTGTCTACAATTAATTAGATTTGCACAGCTCAGCATTGATATTGTCAGTTTAACCACACACACAGAAGAGTGAGAGCAGAAACTTGCATTAAAATAGCTCATTACAGTCTATTGGTACACTACCAGTCAAAAGTTTTTGATTTTTAATGTTTTTTTCTCTTCTGCTCACCAAGCCTGCATGTATTTGATCCAACGTACAGCAAAAACAGTACAATTTTGAAATATTTTTAGTATTTAAAGTATTTTTTTTGTTTCCTATTTGAATACATTTTAAAATGTAATTTATTCCTGTGAACAAAGCTACATTTTCAGCAGTCTTCAGTGTAACATGATCCTTCAGAAATCATTCTAATATGCTGATTTGCTGTTCAAGAAACATTATTATCATTAGTAGTATTATCAATATTTAAAGATCCAAAGATAAGCAGTTATCTGAAATAAGCTTGTGTAAAATTATACACTATACCATTCAAAAGCTTGGAGTCAGTATAATAATCTTTTTGTACTTTATAGAAATTAATACTTTTATTTAGCAAGGATGCTTTAAATTGATCAAAAGTGATGATACAGACATTTATAATGTTACAAAAGATTTCTATTTCAGATAAATCATCGAAGAAACCTGAAAAAAATCGTAGCTGTTTTCAACATAATATTTTTATGAGCAGCAAATCAGAATATTAGAATGATTTCTGAAGGATCATGTGACTGGAGTATTGATGCTAAAATTCAGCTTTGAAATCACAAGAATGAATTACATTTTAAAATATATTCAAATAGAAAACAGTTGTGTTAAATACTAAAAATACTTAAAAATGTTACAGTTTTTGCTGTACTTTGGATCAAACAAATGCAGGCTTGGTGAGCAGAAGAGACTTATTTAAAACATTAAAAATATTACTGTTCAAAAACTTTTGGCTGGTAGTGTTTATCAGTGAAATTATTTATATGACATATTTGATAGGTAATAAAGAGAATTTTCCACCTTTCGACGCTTTACACTCCTGTCCAGTTGATGGCGGTAATGCTGCTTCGCCAACTGCTAAAAAACCCTAACGGAGGAAGAAGAAGAAGTTCGTTCATGAACGCGATCCGCCGGTCTGTTAGAAGCGCCGTCAGTCAAGTGTTTGTAAGTAAAGTTAAACTGATGAAGATGAAGATCGGGACACATAACGGCACTTTTCACTGTGACGAAGTTCTGGCGTGTTTCCTTCTGCGACAGCTGCCAGAATACAAGGTGCACGACATTAAACACCACTTCACCCAACATCACTCATTCAAAGTCTGTTAACATTACTTCACTTCTCATGTAGTGCTGATGTTACAGCATTAAATAAAGCATGAGTTAGATGATATACCAGATTCTTCATCAGCATCATGAATCCCAACATGAACAGTCTCATCTTTACATTTTCAGTGTCTATGTAACGTTATGTGCTGCACATACATGAACAAACCTCCTTTATTGAAGCAGCTGTATATGTATGCCTGTGAGACTGATTTGTGAAGTTATTGTGTTGTTTACTGTAGGAGCTGTGATAGTGAGTGTTTCCAGAGAGCAGAAGTTAGTTTTGTACAGGATGACTGATCAGACTTTGTCCTTCATTAGGATGCTGAGATCATCCGCAGCAGAGACGCGTCTGTCCTGGCGGAATGTGATGTTGTGGTCGATGTTGGAGGAGAATATAATCCCACTCAGAAGCGCTACGATCATCATCAGAGGTACAGATCCTTTACTCAGTGCTTGGTTTGCTGTTGTCTTGAATGGAATTATAGTAAGCTGCACACCGTTTTGAGGAGAAAAATGAGATTCTTAGTGCATTGCAGTGAATCATTCATCTGTGTGTGTAAATCTGAACATGTGTTTCTTTCGACAGATCTTTTGTGGAAAATTTCCATAGTTTGTGTCCAGAGAAGCCATGGGTGACGAAGTTGAGCTCAGCGGGTTTGATTTACCTTCATTTTGGCAGACAAGTTCTTGCTGAGCTGACACAGCTGAAACAGGATGACGCACAGCTGGAGGTCCTTTATAATAAGGTCAGTTTAAGCTAAATGCTTTTCACCAGAACACAGTTGCTCCACTGTCTAATGCCTAAAGTCCTCTATTTCAGATGTATGAAAACTTTGTGGAGGAAGTGGACGCAGTGGATAACGGGATCAGTCAGTGTGACGGAGAGGCGCGTTACTCCATCTCCACCACCCTCAGTGCTCGTGTCGGCTATCTCAACCCTCATTGGAACAGCAAAGACCAAGACACAGAGGTTCAATCAAACACACGTTAACATGTTTAACACACAGCTTCACATACATGATTTCTGTGGATCTTTTATACCAAAATCACTAGTAAACATACCTTAGGGTGAACAAAAGTGCCACTCCAGGGGACACGTTCAGCACAGGATTTATAAATTGCTTAAAGTGTTGACTGTTTGCGCTGCGCTGATTGATCATTGTATGTACTCCAGTGCAAAAACAGTGTGAATGAGATCAATGATTAATACTCTTTAAATTCTTTTAAAAGATTGATTTACACATATCAGTTTGGCCTGAAACCAATCTGAGATTGGAATCCATGTACTTTTTTCCTGCTAACACGTTTTTGGATTAAATCCGACCTGTGCCACACAGGATGAAACAATCAGAATTGAGTCACTTGAACATTGTAATGTGAAAATGAGAGTTGCATTTAAAGAAGTCCACTTCCAGAACAAAAATGTACAGAGAATTTACTCACCCCCTTGTCATCCAAGATGTTCATGTCTTTCTTTCTTCAGTCGATAAGAAATTACGTTTCTTGAGGAAAACATTCCCAAATTTTTCTCCATATAGTGGAATTCAGTGGTGCCCCCAAGTTTGAACTTCCAAAATGTAGTTTAAATGCAGCTTCAAATGGCTCTAAACAATCTCTAAACAAACAGAAGTGTCTTATCTAGCAAAACGATCGGTCATTTTTAAAACAAATTGACAATTTATATACTTTTTAACCTCAAACACTCGTCTTGTCTGTCTGCGCAAACTCAGTTTTTTCCGGTTCAATAAGGTCAACACAGTTAGAGTATGTCGAAAAACTCCCATCTCATTTTCTTCCCCAACTTCAAAATCATCCAACATTGCTGCAGAAATACCAACCCAGTGTTTACAAAGTGAACATGCAGAGAGGATCAGACGTCCTTTCCAAAAAAAAAAAAAAAAAATGGTAAAACAGCGATGTAGGATGATTTAGATGTCGAAGAAGAGAACGAGACGGGAGTTTTTCAACATACCCTAACTGCATTGACCTGGATTACAGAGACAAGACGAGCGTTTGAGGTTAAAAGATAAATAAATTGTCAATTTGTTTAAAAAATTACCAATCGTTTCGCTAGATAAGGCCATTCTTCTTCGGCTGGGATCATTTAGAGCCATTTGAAGCTGCATTTAAACTGCATTTTGGAAGTTCAAACTTGATTTTTGTTCTGGAAGTGGACTTCTCCTTTACTACACAACAGCTGACATTACTATGCTATGTAGAAATGGAATAGATGCTTAGCATAAAGTTTAGGTGAATATCATACTTTTTTTATTTTTTTTTAAATCATATAAAGAATATTTCTTGAATATTAAAACTTTTACATCATAGGAGGGCTTCCATAAAGCCCTGGCTCTTGTAGGAGCTGAATTCAAGGACCGCCTGGATTACTTCATGAAGGCCTGGCTTCCGGCGAGAGAGATTGTGCAACAAGCTGTTCAGACGAGATATCAGGTAATTAATATCTCAACATTACAGTCTATCAGAGACACCTGATTCAGCTCATCAGCTGCTCTAAGCCTAAGCCTCACTAGGCAACAATGTAGACACTTCACACTATTGAAATAGTGTTGAAATAATAATAAATACACTAAAAGAATGATATCAAGACATTGAAAGAGTGGTCAAATAATAAAG
Organism: Cirrhinus mrigala; assembly: GCA_036247105.1. NCBI lineage: Eukaryota > Metazoa > Chordata > Actinopteri > Cypriniformes > Cyprinidae > Cirrhinus > Cirrhinus mrigala. The sequence continues at coordinate 17,052,810 of CM070017.1, read as the reverse complement.
ACTTTAAAAAGTGCATTTATTTTATTAAAAGTTTTGTGTGTGTAATAAAAGATGGGAGAAAAAAAGTAAAAAAAATCTTCCCATGCTGTGTCTGTGACCAGCATGCATTTTACATGCTACTGTAGTTCTTATGCTCAATCTGTGTTATTTTTGGCGCTTTTATTTAAGACAAGAATGCAATTTAAACAGTTGCATCTAAAGGCTTTTACTCTTTGCTTGTTGAAAATGGCATTTGGGGAGCAGGTTTACCTGTCTTTAGATAATGAGAGAGCCTCTCCAAACAGCCTAGTAGTTGGATAAAACAACCCAATGTTGTGACCCAGCTGGTTTAAGTCAACAACTGAAAAACTGAATCTGCTTAAAGGAGAAGTCCACTTCCAAAACAAAGATTCACATATAATGTACTCACCCCCTTGTCATCCAAGATGTTCATGTCTTTCTTTCTTTGGTCGTAAAAGAAATTGTTTTTTGAGGGAAAACATTTCAACATTTTTCTCCATAAAATGGACTGATTTCGAACTTTCAAAATGCACTTTAAATGCAGCTTCAAACGATCCCAAATGCGGTTGTAAACCCAGCTGATCCCAGCTGAGAAAGAAGGGTCTTATCTAGAGTGACAGTCAGTTATTTTAATAAAAAATAATACAATTTGTATACTTTTTAATGCCAAACGCTCATCTTGTCTTACTCTGCCTGGACTGTTTTTATTCCGGTTCATGACAGTTAGGGTATGTCGAAAAACTCCCATCTCATGTTCTCCTTCAATTTCGAAATCGTCCTATATCACTGTTTTACCTTTTTTATGTGTGTTTGATCATCTTTGCATGTTCACTTTGCAAAGACTGGGTCGGTACTTCTGCAGAATGATTTTGAAATGATTTTTGAAGTTGAGGGAGTAAATACGATCAACATACCCTAACTGTCTTGAGTCAGAATACACAGAGTTCAGGGAGAGAAAGGCAAGATTTAAAAAGTATTTAAATTGTATTTTTTTTTAAATGAAAATAACCAATCGTTTCGCTAGATAAGACCCTTCTTCCTCGGCTGGGATCGTTTACAACCGCATTTGGGATCGTTTGAAACCGCATTTAAATGGCCTTTTGGAAGTTCAAAATCGGGGCACCATAGCAGTCTGTTATATGGAGAAAAATGCAGAAATGTTTTCCTCAAAAAACATAATTTCTTTACGACTGAAGAAAGAAAGACATGAACATCTTGGATGACAAGGGGGTGAGTACATTATATGTGAATCTTTGTTTTGGAAGTGGACTTCTCCTTAAATACACTGCTCAAAAAAATAAAGGGAACACTTAAACAACACAATGTAACTTCAAGTCAGTCACACTTCTGTGAAATCAAACTGCCCACTTAGGAAGCAACACTGATTGACAATCAATTTCACATGCTGTTGTGCAAATGGAATAGACAACAGGTGGAAATTATAGGCAATTAGCAAGACACCCCCAATAAAGGAGTGGTTCTGCAGGTGGTGACCACAGACCACTTCTCAGTTCCTATGATTTCTGGCTGATGTTTTGGTCATTTTTGAATGCTGGCGGTGCTTTCATTCTAGTGGTAGCATGAGACGGAGTCTACAACCCACACAAGTGGCTCAGGTAGTGCAGCTCATCCAGGATGGCACATCAATGCGAGCTGTGGCAAGAAGGTTTGCTGTGTCTGTCAGCGTAGTGTCCAGAGCATGGAGGCGCTACCAGGAGACAGGCCAGTACATCAGGAGATGTGGAGGAGGCCGTAGGAGGGCAACAACCCAGCAGCAGGACCGTTACCTCCACCTTTGTGCAAGGAGGAACAGGAGGAGCACTGCCAGAGCCCTGCAAAATGACCTCCAGCAGGCCACAAATGTGCATGTGTCTGCTCAAACGGTCAGAAACAGACTCCATGAGGATGGTATGAGGGCTCGACGTTCACAGGTGGGGGTTGTGCTTACAGCCCAACACCGTGCAGGACGTTTGGCATTTGCCAGAGAACACCAAGATTGGCAAATTCGCCACTGGCGCCCTGTGCTCTTCACAGATGAAAGCAGGTTCACACTGAGCACATGTGACAGACGTGACAGAGTCTGGAGACGCCGTGGAGAACGTTCTGCTGCCTGCAACATCCTCCAGCATGACCGGTTTGGCAGTGGGTCAGTAATGGTGTGGTGTAGCATTTCTTTGGAGGGCCGCACAGCCCTCCATGTGCTCGCCAGAGGTAGCCTGACTGCCATTAGGTACCGAGATGAGATCCTCAGACCCCTTGTGAGACCATATGCCGGTGCGGTTGGCCCTGGGTTCCTCCTAATGCAAGACAATGCTAGACCTCATGTGGCTGGAGTGTGTCAGCAGTTCCTGCAAGACGAAGGCATTGATGCTATGGACTGGCCCACCCGTTCCCCAGACCTGAATCCAATTGAGCACATCTGGGACATCATGTCTCGCTCCATCCACCAACGGCACGTTGCACCACAGACTGTCCAGGAGTTGGCGGATGCTTTAGTCCAGGTCTGGGAGGAGATCCCTCAGGAGACCATCTGCTACCTCATCAGGAGCATGCCCAGGTGTTGTAAGGAGGTCATGCCCCTATCCCACACACACTACTGAGCCTCATTTTGACTTGTTTTAAGGACATTACATCAAAGTTGGATCAGCCTGTAGTGTGTTTTTCCACTTCAATTTTGAGTGTGACTCCAAATCCAGACCTCCATGGGTTAATAAATTTGATTTTCATTGATAATTTTTGTGTGATTTTGTTGTCAGCACATTCAACTATGTAAAGAACAAAGTATTTAATAAGAATATTTCATTCATTCAGATCTAGGATGTTATTTTAGTGTTCCCTTTATTTTTTTGAGCAGTGTATATACAGGGGTTGGACAATGAAACTGAAACACTCGCCAATATAGTATTGGAGGTCTCATGGCTATATTTGCGCTGTCTGGTGCCCAATCTTCACTTACTGTACATTACACCAGTTAGAGCAGAGTGTAAAGTTTCATTATGTGCACCCAATGGTTCAAACATTGTACCTTGAAGGTAGTGCTCTGTATCAGGATAATAATGCACCAATACACACAGCAAGACTGGTGACAGACTGGTTTAATGAACATGAAAATTAAGTTGAACATCTCCCATGGCCTGCATAGTCACCAGATCTGAATATTATTGAGCCACTTTAGGGTGTTTTGGAGGAGCGAGTCAGGAAACGTTTTCCCACATCAGCATCACATAGTGACCTGGCCACTGTTCTGCAAGAGGAAAATGGCTCAAAATCCCTCTGGCTGCTTTGCAGGACTTGTATTTGTCACTCCCACGATGAAATGATGTTGTATTGGCTGCAAAAGGAGGCCCAATATCATACTAATTGTGATCTAAAACCAGGTGTTTCAGTTTCATTGTCCAACCCCTGTATGTATAATATGTTAAAATAAATCAATGACCTTACAGACTTGAGCCAGTGTTCTTGCTTAAAAATTAACCCAGCTTTGGAGAAACTAAGTTAGGCAACACTGCTTTCCTGTTTTCATTGGTCGTATCTTAGAAGTTCTGGTTTCAAATAATTGTTCCCATGCAGATTGATCCAAGTGGGGAGATTGTGTTGCTGACTCAGGGCGGTTGTCCCTGGAAAGAGCATCTGTTTGCCCTGGAGAAGGAGATGAAGGTGGACGTGCCCATCAAGTTTGTGCTGTACACAGATCAGAACAGCCACTGGAGAGTCCAGTGTGTCCCAGCCGGACTGAACACCTTTCAGAACAGGTAGGACTTTTACTGTCATCTTGAAACGCTTTTATACCGAGACCATCATCAAACGGCTTCTGTTCCTGTTTTTCAAGAGTAGATTTGTGACTCAGATATCTTTGAGTGTGATAACGGAAAGCTTCATGGATGCCTTGTTGTATTCACTGTTACTGGTTATAAATTCACTGCATTTCGATTTAATATTGTTCGGGCTCTGAAAGGTCACAATGATGCATTGTTTATCAAGGCTAAAGTGAGAGGAGATGGTTAATTTCTGCTGATTATGTTTCCAGATTGAGTATTTTGGAGGAATGGCGAGGTGTCCGAGACGAGGCGCTGTCTGAGTTGAGTGGAATTCCCGACTGCATCTTTGTCCATGCCAGTGGTTTTATTGGGGGAAACAAGACGCAGGAGGGTGTACTGGAGATGGCCAAAAGAACGCTGCAAACAGCACCCAAACCTTTACTCAACAACTGACGCATACCTGTAACTCACACAGGCCCGTGAAAAAGAATAAATGCAACATCTCTTTTGCTTGTATTAATGTTTTTGTTTGCATTCACTGTAAAAATTCATAATTTTACAGAAATATTGTGGATTATTTGCTAGGTTTATTCTTTCTGCATCCTGTGGAAGGATTGAATTTCACATCAAGATCATGGAAAAACAGCAGACTAGAAAAACTGGACGATGTCTACAATGGCCTTTTATTTTTTTTTTATTTTTATTTTTTTTTTTATATAAATACAGATGATGAAATTACTGACCTTGTTCTTGGCATAAAAAAATGAACAGTTTAGGGTAGAGCCATATTTATTTTGGACAGGACTAAAAACGAGGGTGTGCATTCAATGAATTGTACTGTTAACAACATACAGATTGTTGAGCTGGCAAAAGGTCCATCTCTCATAGCTTTCTTTTCATCCTCAATAAGGTGTTTGAGGTCTGTTGGTCATATAATGGATACCTTTCTCAGAATTCTTTGATCTAAAGGTTTGTTCAACTGTTGTGACAATATGTGACATTGGGTTTCTCAGTGTCCTCTGTTACCTGTTGTATAGTGATTATCACTGTATGCAGGGCATTTTCTTGAATCATGGCTTGTATCACAATTTTGGTTAACTCTTCCTTCAATAAGATCTACATTGGAGAATTGCCGTTTCATTGCCAAAATTCTTCCTATAGTGACCAGGGGCTTCATTTCCAAAATTCACGCCAGTACTCAGATTTATAAAAATGCTATTTGACTTGGAAAAGTGTTTGGCACCATGTCAGGGTTCAAGCAGAAGTACTCCTCCTTGTGGTAGAGAGTCAGAGTACTGCAGACATTTTAAAATGTAAGCAATTCTTGTCTTTACTTTACCCTAATCTTACTTACTTTAACCCTAATCAAACACACCTGAACAAGCTAATCAAGGTCTAAAGGGTTACTAGGACCCAGTCCCAAACAGTGTTGCCAACTAATTTTCAGGGAAAGTTGCTAAAGCCCGGACAATTTGTTGCTGAAAGTTGCTAAATGACGTTGTGATGTCACTGCGTGATGACGTCATTATATAATCACAACGCAAAACTGCATACAATACACAATCATATCACTCAAATCTTAGCAAAAAGAATATGATTATAAATATATTTTGAAATGTTCATTTAGATTTGTTATTAAAAAAATATATTAATATGAAAATATAAATAATACTATATTTATTTTTAAATACAACATTGAATTATTGAATATTTACACATTTTTGAACAATTAGAATTTTTAGAAAAGTGTAAAATAGCACACAATGTACTGTTAATTTTAAGGAATTTTCTGTATTGATTTTTTTCACAGGTTTTGTACCTGAATTTAAAAATTACCAGTACCTTTTCCATTTTTCTACATATTTTTTAACTGATCAACAAGTTTAGGTACAAACTAAGCGTTATTATCATAAATGAACAATTATTATTGAACTATATGAACAACTAGAAAACTTAATTCACGTGATATGTGTACTGCTAGACACGTTTGATTTCCTCTTTTTGTGTAATTTAGAGGGAAAATGTGTCCCTTTTGTATAATTTGAGTTACAGTAAGAGTTACAGCTAAAAGTTACCAAGTAAATTTTAAAAATAGCAATTTCGTTGCTAGATTTAGCAACTTTTCATACTACCCTAGCAACTTTTTCTTCAAAAAGCACTTAGCAACAAATTTAGCTAAGTTGGCAAAACTGCATCGCACCCTAAACCCTCACGGTCTTCCTCTGAGTCCGCACTTTCGTGATGAATGCCGCTTTGACTGTCGGGTAGAAGTCTGCTGCGGAGCTCGCTCCAGTGCGGGCTCGGCAGAAATGCGGATCGAAGGTGCTCGCAAACACCCTTCTCAACACTAAAATGACGAATGGCACACCCTACGGTCCCGAAAGTGCACATGAACACATGAAGGCTGTTTCTCAAACGGAAGATTGCATCCTCCGGAGGTGGCATTTGCAGGCTTCATACGTCATCAAGCCTGGCTTATTTTAGTTAACTGAGCATTACATTCGCGAGTCATAAGCATATTACAACAATTTACGCTTCACTAAGAATAATGGTCAAATTTCTAACTGTTAATATTATAAAATAAGATCTTCTTGACGTATGCACCCTACAAATGCGACCTCCGGAGGATGCAGCCTTCCGTTTGAGAAACGGCCGAAGTGTTCCATTTGGGGCAGGGCGAAGGAAGCTACAGGCAGGTGAGTTTTTATTAGGGTTGGTTGTGGCTAGAAGGGATACAGCTCAGGTCAGAAACTAACAATAAAATTACATTTTCTACTTGCTATATTGTGTTTTATTAATGTCTACACCTACCCCAACCCTAAACTCCTTACAATAATGCAAAAACAGTAATTGTTGTACAGTGTGACAAAAATTACACTATACTAGAAGCCACATCTGTATACCATCTGGCCTTAACCAGGTTGGAACTGAGCTCTGTAGGACTGGGTTAAGGCTAGATGGTATACAGATGTGGCTACTGGGCATGTGCACATCAATCTAGCATAATTTTGTCACACAGCACAACAATTATACTGTTTTTGTATCAAAGTAAGGGGTAGGTTTAGCGTTGGAGTAGGTGTAGACATTAACAAAACACAATCTAATAGGTAGAAAATTTCATTTTTAGTTTATGGTAGGAGCTGTATCCCTTCTAGCCACAACCGCAGGACTGCGGCTCTCCAGGAACGACATTCGCCACCCCTGACTCTAACATGGGTTCCCTCTACCCCCATGGATTCTAAAATGTCACTTTCAACTGTCTTTCACAGAAATTCCACAAGGGGTCAGGATTTCTCTTGCCTGTATCAGTAAGCGGACAAGTATCAGGCATTTGTGTGTCCAGTGCCTCTACAAATATATATATATTTATTTATTTTTTTTTTTTTATTCTCTAGCCGTAAAGAAAAAACAAACTACTTTAGGTTAGAGTCAGACCTATTAATCCTCTGGTAAGTTAATTTTGAGTACTATACTGCTACTGGAACAAACAACATCTATAACAAACTCTTCTCTAAACCCACACATATGTCTGGAGTGGGCTTTCAATTAGTACTCAAGACTGTCTATTAACACGTATAACCTGCAGCATATTTACATTTTACTTCAGTCTCAGGACTCACGTTGGCCAAAGTCTGCTGCCACCATAAAATATAACCAGGCAATGTACTGTATAGAGAGACGCACATTTATTTTAGAAAAAATGTAACAAGTATTGGGAATATTTATCTATATACACCTTTGAGAAAAGTGGTAATTTTATATCAAGGTGTATGCTGAAATTGTGACCTGACATTGTAACCCATGATGATAAAAATATGCTAGTCCCCCTATTGGTTCACATCAAGAAAGATGAAACAGCTTTACTACTGTATGAAGTCATAAACTCCACTTCCAGGACACCGTCCACAAGGACAGTTGACTCAGGAACGTCTGTGAACACAACCCTGGCACCCTATCAGGCGATGCTCAATGTCCAACCACACCTTCAGGAAGTCAGGAAGATGATGTTTAGATCCTTGAGTTTGGTGGAGCCTGATGAGAACTGTAGGCAAAGCTCAGCTGATTGAATAGCAGCAGTGTCTCATAACGTCCTGCATGTAATAAAAGGCCCGCTGCACCGAGGTAAATTTGTTGTCCGGAAGGAATCTGTGTTCACTCTTTGACGATGATGGTGGAAGTTGCCAAACATGAAGAGCTACAGTAAGGTTTTGTATCCATCTTTGAATAGCAAAGTGGTATAGCAGTGGTTTGATGCCGTCTTAACTGGCCACCTGACTACAAAGTTAACCATACTTAAAGTTCAAAGTAATCTGATAAATGTTGATGAGGCCAGCATCCGGAGAGTTGTCAGTCCCTCGACTCTGAGCAATATCTGTGTTTAATTGTGAACTACAGTGAAGATAACTGAAGTGAACTCTCAAAGAAGGTGGAAGAGACGATCCAGATATGACAAGCAGTGTCCCAGTAGAGTATCAATATTTTTGGTGTCACACCGTATCCTTGTGATAAATGGGAAAAGACTATAGTCAGCCAGAGAACATTGTGGTGTATAAGGTCCAGGGAACTTTAGACCAGGGATGAGGAGAGTACCAGGTAAGAGTGATGATCACTGTGGATCTCAAACTATTTGCTTCAGTCTTTCTCACACATTGGAACAAAGATCTATTTGTCTTCTAGTTCTGCTCTTTCTGTACATCATAGTTCAAGCTTCAGTTAGAATTACACAGTGTGTTGTCTGTCACATTACTTGTCACTCTAATATCCTCAGTGACTCACGAGGGTATGCTATAAAATCATTATCATAAGAAGAACCATCGAAGATATACCAACATTACTGTGTTTATTTAATAGAAATGATTCTATGTGTTGCTGCTACGGTAAAGTCATAGACAAACAGAGCACCAATGTTGAAATTTACTAAACATAAATACACTAACCAGACAGACAGATCATACTATGTAAACTACTGCACAATGTATTATTTGTACACAGGTGTATTGACTGTCATAATGAACTATTTTACTATTTTAAGCTGTGATGCTATATTTTTTCTTTATTTTCCAAGAAAACAAAGACAAAGTAAATCAACCCACCTCGGGAACCCAATACTATATAACTGAACTTTCCTTTTATTTTAGCAAAAAAATAAAAAAAATAAAATAAAAAAAATAAAATAAAAAATTGACAAATTTAAAAAGCAACACAACACACATACAAGCAAGCAAGATGGGTTGATGCGCTCTTTCCCTTAAGTAGCTGGCTCTTACCCTATATGTCTAAGAGTGCATCTAAAACTTAAAAAAAAAAAAAAAAACTGAAAGGAGGAAAAGGGGATAAAAGCAATCTCTACGTTGCACATTTTTAAAACTTGCATTCATTAAAAACAAAACAAACAATAAGACAGCTTTTAGCTTTTCTGCTATAATATACATAGGACAGGATGTGAGACCAACTGAAGGTAATTTAACTAAATTTGCTTAGGGCATGGAGTAGGGAACAGAACTAAATTTATCTTTTGAATTCTGTCCAGAGCACAGTCTGGCATAATGCTAACTTTAATAATTAGTAGGGCTTTACTTTTTCTATGATGTTTTTTTTTATAGCATGAGGTAGCTTAAAAAAGAAAATTCAAAACTGGGCTACAGACCACATATGTGAAAGGGCTCTTTTAAAAGTACATTGAATAGTGTGGCACACATATGCACAAATAAACAATTAGATGTCTATTATATCGTCGTTGGAAAAAAATGCAGGGTGTTTTATAAGATTAGCACTATTGATTATGTTTTAATGCACAGCAATTTACATACACTGTGGTGAAAAGAAAGACGAACACTTGCATGTTTTCAAAGTTCAGGCTGTTGTAAAATGCATGTGAGTCCAATAATTATAGATGAAAATGCTAAAATACTTAGTGTGGGACTCACTGATGTACAACTCTCGATTCCAATGCACAGGGGGGAAATAGCACCTTAACAATAAATAAATAAAACCAAGACACATTTCTACTTCTGTCTTTTTCTCTGGCATACTCCCTTATGTACCGTTCCGTTGGATTGTGAGATGTTCCCAGAGTGCTGAGGGTGTGTGACGACACGCTGTAGATGGGAGAGTGTCTGCCAGTCAAGGAATGGCAGGTCAGTCACAGATGAGTACTGCTAGTGCCTATCAGTGCATATCCTAAAAAATACTTTCGGAAGCACTTTTTTTGTCTAGTCATAAAGATGTCCCACTTAAAAATGTCTAGTTCTTCAGTTTCTCTCTTTTGTTATTCCTCGCTCTCGAGTGTGTGTTGTCTCTCTCATTTATTCTGTATCCTGGTTTCATCTGTTCCTCTGTCTTTACAAGAAACAGACGGCACCCACGTCCACTCCAAACTCCTGATTTGCTCCTCCAATATCCATAGGTGCAACGTCCACAATGGGAAGGCGGGAAGTCTGCTGTGATTTGTACTCAATGACCGTCTTGCTCCATTGTCCTGTGTGTTTCTGTAGGGACGGAAACAAAAACACTCGGTTGTAAGGAGTCTGTTCAGTCTGTTTTTTTTTTAATTCTGCTGAACTGCTTGTCTATTTACAGTGGTATGCGAAAGTGGAACCCCTTGCAGAATCTGTGAAAATGTGAATAATTTTAACAAAATAAGAGAGATAATACAAATTGCATGTTATTTTTTTTAATTAGTACAGTCCTGAGTAAAATTTTGTACTTAAAATATGTTTACATATAGTCAACAAGACAAAAAAAAAAATAGCTGAAACTATTAAAATAACCCCCTTCAAAAGTTTGGGAACCCTTGGTTCTTAATACAGTGTGTGGTTACCTGGATGATCTACGACTGTTTTTTTTGTTTTGTTTTGTGATGGTTGTTCATGAGTCCCTTGTTTGTTCTTAACAATTAAACTGATCACTGTTCTTCTGAAAAATCCTCTAGGTCCTGCAGATTCTTTGGTTTTCCAGCATCTCTTGCATATTTGAACCCTTTCCAGCGGTGACTGTATGATTTTGAGATCCATCTTTCACACTGAGGACAACTGAGGGACTCAAACACAACTTTTGTTGGAGGGGGGGGGTGAAAACTTTTTGAATTTAAAGATCAAGGTAAATTGTACTTAATTTGTCTTCCAGGAAACATGCAAGTATTTTCTGTTGCTTCTGAAGGGCAGTACTAAATGGAAAAAAAATTATAATTCAACAAAAAAATAGAAAAAATTGGACATCTTCACCCTGTTCAAAAGTTTTCACCCCCCGATTCTTAATGTATTGTGTTTCCTTCTGGAGCATCAGTAAATGTTTAAACCTTTTTTAATAGTTGTGTTTAAGTCCCTTAATTGTCCTCAGTGTGAAAAGATGAATCTCAACATCATACAGTCACTGCTGGAAAGGGTTCAAATATGCAAAAGATGCTGGAAAACTGAAGAATCTGCAGGACCTGGAGAATTTTTCAGAATAACAGTGCTCAGTTTAATTGTTTAGAACAAATAAAGGACTCATGAACAACCATCACAAAAGAAAAAAACAGTCATAGATCATCCAGGAAACCACACACAATACAAACTTCTGAAGGGGGTTATTTATACTTATAATTTTAGTTCTTTTTATTATGTTATGTTTATGTTATGTTTTATTATGTTATGTTATTAGAGCATCTTTTATGTAAAATATCTTATTCAGAACAGTACTAAATAATGTATGATCTCTATTATTTGGTTAAAATTATTATTTTCACAGATTCTGCAAGGGGTTCCCAAACGTTCGCATGCCACTGTAAAGCATGTAGCATGTTTTTAGAAAGCTGTGTAACAATATTTCCTGCATTTGTGAATCACACTATACTGGCAGCACTGTATGTTTGCCGTTGAGTACAACCCATGAGGACAAAAACACAACCAGCTTGTTGTCTACTTGCTCCCTTTGGCCTTGTTGACACCTGGTATTAAGATGCGTTTTCGTTGATCCGATCACAACTGGACAACGCTACGTACAGGTATGAACGAGGTCTAAAACATTTTGAGCTTGTCCACTTTCAACCACTTCCAGAGGCAGCTAAAAACACATTCGACCGGATTCCACTTGTAGTGTGGACGGTTATGTGGTTGAATCCGTTCGAACAGCGACTAAAGTCCACTTACTCTCTGCTCACTGTTAATTCTTAAACATTACGATGTTCATTTCCTATCTGTTAATTGACAAAATCAGGATGTTAAATGAGATTTCAATTACAGTGGATAAATGTATGTGACCCATTAAAAATAAATGTTTTTCTTTTCTGTGGTTAAGTTTTGCATGGACATTTTTTTTTATCATTTTGCTGCACTGAAACAGGTCTAGAACTATTATGGTATATTCACCCCTGTTATTATTATTATTATTGAATTCTTGATTCCCAAGCCTGGTCAAAAATGTTTCCTCACCTTGCAACCATCCTCCAGAACACTATACGTGAAGCGGCTGTTGCCCTCAGCTCTGATTTCCACATTATTGGATCCCTGCAGCATCAGAGCTTTCTTCAGGTTACCAGTGGTCTCATCCATATAGGCAACGCTGTTCTTGCAGTGGTAGGTGAGGTTCTGTGAGGCCTCTGTGGACAGCAGTCTTAGGAAAGTCATCTGAATACTTGCTGTATTAGGTGCCAGATTTTCATCTCCATAGTTAAACTGTAGATGGAAAATGGAAGAAAGTTCATTAGACGGAGGTGATCTAAATCCTAAAGAACAATTCTGAGTAGTCCTGAAATCAACTCAAGGGTCAACAAGACAAGAAAGTGAGAGACTCACATGGAATCCACCATTCATGGCTTCTCCAAACCAAATATGTTTGCGCTCAGCACCCTTGGTAGTCCACCAGTTCTTGCGTGGGATATTGGCGGGTTTCGGATAAACGCAGGTCTCGCCGGTCTCCATGTTGCAGAACACCTTCATAGCATCAACGGTGCAGCCCTGGTTAGGATCAATCCAGTATTCACCTACATAGAGACAAATCTTTATTTACCACACATATTCCCTATACTTTATCAAGGCAGAAGCCCCACATGAGTCCTGCTCAAAAGGTCTCAGTAAACATGCTTGCAGGGCAAACTCACCGCTCTTCCAATCTGGGTGGCAGTGTTTCAGGTCTCTGCAGGTCCGGGCTGGGCTCTTTTTAGTACCATCAGGACTGCGGATGTTCTCAATCTGGTTGTTCAGGGATTTCAGAGTGGCATCAACCTCTGCATCATGTTGACGGTTACCTTCAGCGGCTTGGTCTGCCCTCATGTACCCCAAGGGATCAGAAGCCTTTTCAGGATGAGACAGACCAGCGAAGGCAGACATGTCGATGCCAGGACCTGGTGGTCCAGGAAGACCAGGGGGACCAGGATTTCCTGGGGGGCCCTGAGGAGAAGCAGTGTATGAACCAAATTACTGTTAAACAAACAGCCAGACTTTTTTAATTCAGGATATTTACTGTTGAGTACCCCCAACAGTACACATTTTGAATGTCTCCTTTATTTGACACGCCCATTTCAGGTCCTGGAGTCCATACTTACTGGCTAATGAGTTGATTCAGGTGTGTTTAACTAGAGGGATATACAAAATGCTAAGTGCTGGGGACACGAGTCTTCGCTTTGCTACTTACAGCTGGCCCAGTCTCTCCAGAACGACCACGAGGTCCAGGGGGTCCGATGGGTCCAGGCAAACCATTTGCTCCATCTTTTCCGGCTGGCCCAACAGGGCCTGGGGGTCCCTGAAAAGAGTCAGAAGGCTGAGTCTCAACACAGCATCACCTGTTTGCATAATCCAAGGGTGTCCAATCCTGCTCTTGCAGGTCTGCCGGCATTCAGAGTTTAGTTCCAACCTGCTCCAGCACTCCACCACACTTTCAAGTAATATTCAGAACTTTGGGCCTTATTTATAAAATGTTGCATGGAAACCATCCTACATACCCAAAAGGAAAAGTGTGTACATCTGCTTAAACCCTGACATGGCGCTATTCCATGTCAAAGACCACTTTTATAAATATGAACGTTGTCATGGATTTAGCATAAGCACACTCTAAGATAACATTTTATAAATGGGGCCCCTAGAGTTTCATTAGGCTGGGGCTAAACTCTGCATGGTTTGACACCCTCGTAAAGTCAGTGTAAATACAGATGTAAAAATAATGTTCTTGGCTACATACTCTTGCTCCACCGGGTCCAGCAGGTCCAGAAGCACCTTGGTCACCAGGTTGTCCCTGTGTGGGGAGTGTACAGGTGTTGTTATATGATCACATTACTTCTTACCTCAGTATTTGCATATGGAATGCTTTAGCTGAATATGTCACAAAGAAATAGCAACTTACAGGAGGCCCAGGTAGACCCTGAAGACCCGTGAAACCTCTGTGTCCTTTCTGTCCTCTCTCACCTGAATCGCCAGCCTCTCCCTTATCTCCGCGCGGGCCTTGTGGGCCCTGTGATTAATGGACATGAGCATTGCAACTGTACATTAAGTCTATAAGGCTACATTGAACTGTTGTTCATAAATTGAAACACTGACTACTGAAAGCAGAATTAAGTAAATTAATCAAGAAAAAGACCAGATTGTTATTCATGCATGGCAAGAAAAGTACTCACAGGCATTCCCCGAGCTCCAGCGGGCCCTGAAGGTCCAGCAGGTCCTTTGGGTCCCTGCAGTTAAAAGTAATGAGTGTGTCAAGTGTGTTCTATGTAAAATGTCATCTTTTGGCTTGAAATAATTTTTATTGTAAATCATAAAAACTTTTTTCTTGTCTTTTCATTTCCAGTAGTGCATATTTGGAAAGCCCTATGCTTTCCATGCTTTTACTATGTATTAATGGCTGCTTTGAGACGTTATCCCACCCAACTATACACTTTCCAGATGCAACATCACATTTAAAGAGGAATTCAACTAAGAAAGCTTGGAATGTCTCATCCATTTTGATTGATGTTTTTATAGCATTTGTAGTGCATTAAAGTCACTCATACACATTCCACCGTGATGAGAAAAATGACATAAATATCCATACTGAATTGACATTCAAAGGTCAATCATTAAACTAGTGTAATATCACAAAATCACTAATACATAGTCAATTTCGCTGACAAATATTTCAGCCCATGAACTGGTTTGTATTTATGTATGTACAGTGAGGAAAAACATGTTTTGATCCCCTGCTGATTTTGTACATTTGCCCACTGACAAAGAAATGATCATTCTATAATTTTAATGGTTTAAAGGTTCATTTGAACAGTGAGAGACAGAATAACAACAACAACAACAAAAATCCAGAAAAAAAACGCATTTCAAAAAAATTTATAAATTGATTTGCATTTTAATGAGTGAAATCAGTATTTGATCCTCTATCAATCAAGATTTCTGGCTCCCAGGTGTCTTTTATGCAGGTGAAGAGCTGAGATTAGGAGCACACTCTTAAAGGGATTGTTACCTGTATAAAAGACACCTGTCCACAGAAGCAATCAATCAATCAATCAGATTCCAAACTCTCCACCATGGCCAAGATTAAAAAGCTGTCCAAGGATGTCAGGGACAAGATTGTAGACCTACACACGGCTGGAATGGCCTACAAGACCATCGCCAAGCAACTTGGTGAGAAGGTGACAACAGCTGGTGTGATTAATTGCAAATGGAAGAAACAAAAAAGTACTGTCAGTCTTCCTCGGTCTGGGCTCCATGCAAGATCTCACCTCGTGGAGTTTCAATGATCATGAGAACGGTGAGGAATCAGCCCATTACTACACAGGAGGATCTTGTCAATGATCTCAAAGCAGCTGGGACTATAGTCGCCAAGAAAATGATTGATAACACACTACGCCGTGAAGGACTGAAATCCTGCAGCGCCCGCAAGGTCCCCCTGCTCAAGAAAGCATATGTACAGGCCCATCTGAAGTTTTCCAATGAACATCTGAATGATTCAGAGGAGAACTGGGTGAAAGTGTTGTGGTCAGATGAGACCAAAATCAAGCTCTTTGGCATCAACTCAACTTACCGTGTTTGGAGGAGGAGGTAAGCTGCCTATGATCCCAAGAACACCATCCCCACTGTTAAACATGGAGATGGAAACATTATGCTTTGGGGGTGTTTTTTTTGCTAAGGGGACAGGACAACTGCACTGATTCAACGGGGCCATGTACTGTCAAATCTTGGGTGAGAACCCAGGGCATTTAAAATGGGTCGTGAATGGGTATTCCAGCATGACAAAGACCCAAAACACGCGGCAACAAAGGAGTGGCTCAATTAGAAGCACATTAAGGTCCTGGAGTGGCCTAGCCAGTCTCCAGACCTTAATCTCACAGAAAATCTGTGGAGGAAGCTGAAGATTCGAGTTGCCAAACGTCAGCTTTGAAACCTTAATGACTTGGAGAGGATCTGCAGTGGATAGTGGGAGTGGGGCAAAATCCCTCCTGAGATGTGTGCAAACCTGGTCGCCACCTACAAGAAACATCTGACCTCTGTGATTGCCAGCAAGGGTTTTGCCACCAAGTACTAAGCTCTGTTTTGCGAAGGGGTCAGATAATTTTGAAATGCATTTCTTTTGTTGCCGTTGTTGTTATTCTGTCTCTCATTGTTCAAATAAACCTACCATTATAATTATAAAATTATAAAATCATATCATTTCTTTGTCAGTGGGCAAACGTACAATATTAACAGCGGATCAAATAATTTTTTCCTCACTTTATGTACATATTCATTTATTTAAATAGCTTTCATTTATTTTAAACTGAGAAAATCCATGGTAAAAATGATTTATATAATACCCTTTAATAATGTGAATAATAAATACCATTTTCCTGACACAATGTTATAGACTAATAACTAACGTTTGGTCATTTCTTTACATATCTCTAGGAATCTGTACTTACGGCCTCCCCTCTGTCTCCCTGTTTGCCAGTGGGTCCGACTGGACCAGGAGCACCAGTACCACCCGGAGCACCAGGAGCGCCAGCTGAACCGGTGTCACCTCTGTCACCCTGAACAGAACATAGACAGTGATGCAGTGAGTCAGCAAGCATAACTTAGACCATACAACAATGAAAACAGTTTAGCGAAATCACGTCTGTGAAGACCTTATAATAAGAAAGTAGATGGATATACACAATCCTCTGTGATGCCCACCTTTATTCCTGCAGAACCATCTCGGCCAGGAGGACCATCAGACCCAGGATTGCCCTGCAAAAAAATTATAATATTAAACTTGTCCTAAGCTCTTTATGTATGTACAGCATGTATGTATGTACTGATCAATTTCAGTTTGAAGACAACAAGGAATTGTGTACAATGAAAGCATCTAAACTCTATTTGTTGTTTTCTTTATACCATTGTTTTTTTTTTTTTTTTTTTTTCCCAAATTTGTTTTCTCGCTTGTTGAGAAATGGTAAAACTGGTTAATATTGATTTGGTTTTGTCAATTTAAAACCAGACCAGTAACACTGAGCTTGTTCTACAAGCTTTATGGTACAAGACACTTCTTTGTATCTACACTTAGAATTCACTCCTATCTTCTCATGCGATGTTCCTGCTCCTCTCCTCTCCTGCTACACTCTCAGTTTCTTTTAGAGGGAATTGGCCACAGAGATACAGCTGTTAGGCTATTCTGTTAATCTTCATTTCACACTTTGCTTGCTAAATCTGGCAAACAGCCAATTCTAACAGGCATTATGCTTCCCACACCAAAGATCACACCAATTCATCATACGAGGAGTATAAAAGAGAGCATGTTCTGCAAGCAAAAGAACAGAGCTCATCTTATTAGTTTCAGGATGGGCTTTCCTGTTCCTAGAGAGCTGCATTTCACTTCCAGTCCTGCTCCAACACATCCATCTGTAATGATCAAGTTCTCTTGAAGATCTTAATGAGCTGCTTCAGGAGTGTTTGATTTGGGCCGGAGGTGAACTTCAGGAAGACAGATCTTTAGGAACAAGAGTAAACACCACTGCCCTAAGTAGTAAACACTTACACATCAACCTTTCATTATTTTAAGACAGCTGATACCGAAAAATGTTATTTCTATCCTCTTTTAATCACCCTCATGTCGTTTCAAACCTGTATGAATACTGCTGAACACACACAAAACACTGAGACTTCTCTCAAAAGAATTATGTTCCATATAAGAAAGAAAGTCATTCAGAATGGGAAAGACATGAGGGACAGTGCATGATGACAAAATTATAATTTTTATATATCATAATTTTATAATTATAATTAATTGCAAAAAGCTTAAAAATCCTGTAAATTCAGCCTCAGTAAAATCCTCTAAATGGATTTTACTATTCAGCCTTGAAAATCATGTAAATTCAGCCTTAGTTTAGGCTGAAGTAGAGGACAAAATGGTCCGTTTTCAACTATTTTTTTAACAATTTCATGATAGAACGCATTATGAATTGGTAAAATAAAACAATGGTACAAAATCAGCTGCCATATTGCGAAGGTCAAAGAGGAAGCTCTGAAAGCCATGTGGATCCACTTTTCAATACATAGACAAGTCTAAACAATAAAATGCCAAATGATCTTCATGAAGCTGTGAAATTTCTCAACCCGATCAAAGCACAGACTCTAAATGTCCATTTTGGGATTGGAAATGGGAGCACTTTACAAACAGCTGCTTTCTAAATACCGAAGTCTGCTGCCTGTCATCGCCACTCAATGACTTGTGTGAGTAAGTACTACTTTTTCTGTCAAATATTCAGTCTCCACTAGCACTGTATTTCCCAGTCCTATTCCTAGAGCTCTCAGCACTGCACAATTTTGATTTCTATTTTATCTGACACACCCATTTGAGGTATTGGAATCTTTACATAGATTCAAGTGTGTTTGATTGAGAAGACGTCTAAAATGTCCATTGCTGGGAACTCCAGGACCAGGATTGGGAACCACTGGTTCACAGTCATTTCTGGAATATAAGTCACAGTTTTTTATCACATACAAGCCTGAGAATGTAAGAATGTAATGAATTAAAACAATTTAGGTGCAACCTGAACTCCATACAGTGTGCAGTTCACGTATTTTCCTTGGTTTGACCGCTGGTTGATTGTACGGATTGTGCTGGAATAAATCAATAGGACAGTGGTTGGTTGTAACATACCTCTCTCCCTGGTTCTCCAGCAGGTCCTGTCAGACCTGGTGCTCCCACAGGTCCAGGAGGTCCACGGTCTCCAGGTCCACCAGGAGCTCCTTGTTTACCGGGCTCACCCTGTCATGGGGATTCATCAACTGAATGTGATTAAGCCATTACATCCACCTATATTAGCCTTGCATTTAGCTGTATAAAACTTTGTCTTTTGCTATTTATTAACTGTAAGTGCTATTTGAATGAGCAATACCATATTTAGATTTGATTTTGAGTCATGCTATTGTGATTTTTGGTGACACTGTGAAAGCTGCTTGCCTCTGTGGTTAATGGTGCATAAGGCAAACAAAGGAAAAGTGCCTTTATATTTTGCAATTGCATTCTTTTTTTAAATGATGCATTCACAGCAAAGTGTCTCATTGGCAAGGGCTGTTAATTCCTAAATGTGGAAAAACATTCTCTTCCTTTTGTCTGCTTGTCATATTCACTGGAAACTGAAAAGCTGGCAAAGTAGGACTACGTAAAGTGCACCTTAAAGGAAAATCTGATAAAAACCTTATGACTAAAACTGTTTCACTGTCTCTTGTCACTATCATTATTACTATCCTAAATGTCAGTGTGTTTATCTGGGAGGATGAAGACTTACAGAGGGTCCAGGCAGACCGGGGAAACCTCTTTCACCTCGCTGTCCAGGAAGTCCAACAATACCACGCTGCCCAGCCAGACCCTGAGGGCCTGCTGGCCCATCTGGACCCTGTAACAGGACAGAAGTAAAAGCCACAATGACAAAATCATAGTAGTCTCCAACAATAGAACCTAAAAATGTTCTATAATATGACACTCTCATCACAAAATGAGTCTGGACGAGCTGAATCAGATGACTTTGCATTTAAAATCTCTGAGTGTGACTATCTTCCCTATGTGTTGAGGTGGAAATAGTAAATGAGATTCAGTAGAACTACATACGGGAGGACCATCTTCTCCAGGATCTCCCTTCTCGCCAGGAGTCCCAGCTGGCCCACGCAATCCAGCGTCACCGGGTCTTCCAGGAGGACCTCCATCACCACGCACACCCTTTGGACCATCTTTACCAGGAGGACCAGCAGGACCAGCAGGACCCGGGTTACCCTGAGAATGACGTCAATCAAAGCACATTAGTATGAATGAAAATAGTGAAGTGTGGTGGACATTTATGCACCTAGAAGCTTCAGCTGACCGTTGGTCATTTTGACTGATGTGCACAATGTTTTACACTACACTAATGATTATATTTTTTTCCATAAATCTTTGTCGTCGTGAACAGGTCTATTGTTTTACTTACATTGGGGCCAGGAGGTCCTACTCTGCCAGCGGCTCCAGGGAAACCTGTGGCACCCTACAAAATTCACAAAAATAAACATTCAGTTTCATGATCTACATTTACAAAGAATATCTTTTTGTTTGTACTTACAGGGGGTCCTTGAGCACCACGAGCCCCTTTTGGTCCAGACACACCAGTTGGTCCCTATAACCAAAGCAGGAATGCACAATATGAAGAACTCCAGGGTAAACATTGTCTTGAGATGAGAAAGCAAATTAGACTGATGTTACCTGAGGACCTGGAGCTCCAGAAGGCCCCTGAGGGCCCGGTGCACCAGCATCACCCTTCTGTCCACCTTCACCCTGCTCTCCTTTAGCGCCAGGCTGTCCATCTGCACCCTAACACATTTAGATAAATCAGTTAACAATCAGTAACAATGTCAGCTGTCAGTGCTGTCCATCACTCCTATCTTTTTATGCCATTAATCTAGATGCATTGGCAGTTTATCCATCCTTAATATCAGTTTTCAGATTGTACAAACTTCAGTTCTTTATAAAACTGCTTCCTGCTTGTTCCTCCACTACATTTCCTTAAATATGCCCCTCAAGCTTCTGAATCAGCTTCACCACTGAAGATCCTTTAGAGCAGGGGTGTCCAAACTCAGTCCTGGAGGGCATCCATCCTGCAGTTTAGCTCCAACCCCAATTAGACACACCTGAACCAATCAAGCTCTTACTAGGCATACTAGAAACTTCCTAGCAGGTGTGTTGAGGCAAGTTGGAGCTAAACTCTGCAGACACCATTCCTCCTGGACCAAGTCTGGGCACCCCTGCTTTAGAGGGACTTTAACTGCACATAAACACTCTTCCAAAATCTTAAAAGTTGACATTATAAAGCTGTAGTTTGTCTCTGTAGCTACATCAGAGCTCGCTGCCATTACTGGTGTGCAGTAACAGTTTTAAATGTATTTTTTATTTAACCACTTTGATGCCTGGTTTCACTATTAGTTGGTTAATCACTAGGCCAAAGCCATTTTTATTTGTGGATTTCATTTGTGCACTGCTATAAAACAGCTTTTTAAGTAGTTTGATGGTCAGACTGGTCAGACATGAGTCTGGCCCTATGGGAGTGTCTAAAACTTTTACTGTTAGCCAGAAATAAAGAAAAAATAAAGATGAGGTGCAGATATTAATATTGCTATTGCTTCACTTACAGGTGGACCAGCAAAACCAGCAGGACCAAAAGGACCAGTCTCTCCTCTGTCACCCTGTTAAAAACACAAAACTTCAGTTTCCTTATATCGTATTAGTACATTCTTGTACTGTGTCTTCAATAACAATATATATTATTTTACTTTACATATTTATAAACTTTGTATGTGGATTGTTGACAATTTGACCCTGTATTGAAAATTATCTTGGTCAGTTGCAGTATTGTATTGATGGTGGTTTCAGGTATCAAAAATCTGCCCTTTCCAGTGAACATAAGAATGAACATTACTGGAGTTTTTATCAACAAGCATGTTTGAAAATCCAGATTAGCCAGGGGTGAGAAAATCTGGTGTGTGTCATATCATGTCTGGTGTATTAAGCGAGATACGGTATGACAAAACTGTATGACAGATAGAATGTTTCAATTCAAGTTGTTGAATTGCATACATGAGTTGCAAAAATAGATTGACTTCAATGTAGAAAGTAGAAATGCCACTATTATGAACACAGGTTTCTAAAAACTGATATAGTTTGTGAGAGACTCACAGGAACACCGCGAGTACCAGCAGCTCCAGACGGTCCTGCAGGGCCAGATTCTCCCTGACGAATGCACAAGGTAGTGATTAATATTAGAGATTCAAGACATTAACAAAATGATAACAAACTGATAACTTTAGTACCTTTTCACCGTTGGGTCCTGCCGGGCCAGTAGGACCAATTGGACCCGTTAAACCCTGTAAAGACACAAAGCAACATCCTCATCCACTCCTGTTCATAAACTTCAGTAGTATGATTAAAAAGGATCTTATTAACATTCCTACAGAATAGCAGTTTGACTCTGCTGCTGAAACAACACAAACATATGACTTAACACATGCATTAATTTATAATTGAACTCAAACTGGCATGCATACAGCTCTTGTCTTTTGTGTAAAGTTCGCACATTGTAACGTGCACATGCTATACATGATTCATGTAGTGTGGTTTATGTATTTAATTCTTCTTCTTACTCTTGCGCCGTCTTTCCCAGGAGCTCCTTCAGGTCCTTTCTCACCATTGTCACCCTGCGATACATAAACAGTCAAATCTTATGACTAATATCCATTACAGTAACTATATAACAAATGTTTGCATACACAGCAGTAAATGGGCAATAGTGCTTTACTAGTGCTTTTCTTTTTCTTAGCATTTCTTTTAATAACATTTTCTAACATTTTCACCTTCATAATCAAGCAGTAGGTAATGGATAAAGAGAGTTTCATAAACGTGAGTTTTCCCACATATTTCATAATTTCAAAAAGACACAGGCCTAGTCTTATAGAGAGGTGTTTTGCCATTGCACTTACTCTGTCACCCTTTGGTCCAGGAATGCCAGACGCCCCTCTCTCTCCAGGCATTCCCTGTAGTCCCGGAGGTCCCTGAGCACCAGGAGTTCCCCCTGGGCCAATGCCACCCTATGGATGACCAGATCATTACAAGCTTCATCACATTTAGCCATTAAGACGTTTCCAAAAACACATTAAAGGGCACCTGTTATGCCCCTTTTTACAAGATGTAATATTAATCTTATGGCTCTACTGAATGTGCCTGTGAAGTTTCAGATCCAAATACAATACAGATCGTTTATTATAATGTGTTGAAAAGTGTCATTTTTGGGGCGGGTCAAAAAGTGCTGTTTCAGGGGTGTGTTCCTTTACATGAAAATTAGTTTTTGCATATGGTAATAAACAGAGAGGAGAAGCAACATTAACGAGCATGAGAGGACCAGTATTTTTACTGTACTTAAATGGAACAAATACACGATTCCTTACCAAGTGTTGCTGAACAATGAATCAGAGCGTGCAATTTGTGATCATGTGCAGTTGCTGATGATCCCAAAAGTGTGCAGTGGCTTCCTTACGCGCGCTTATCGGTTTGACTTTCGCTTTCGAAATCTATCACGTTTAGCAAAGCGGGGAGAGGATGGACAGGGGGCACGGCCCGCGAATGCTCCCCACGTTGCCGTGACACCTGTCCTGCTTGACGTAGATACAAAGTAACCTGTTTAACACGTTTACATGGCAGAATGTTAACTTTGTTCGTTTATAGACAGGTTTATCCCACCCCTTTCAAACCGATTACAATTTCATTCAGTTTGAGCATTTTTATTCCGATTGAGGTGTTTATATGAAGAATTTTTATTCAGACTATTTGGACTTTGAAACCGATCACAATGCCCCTTGTAAATGCACCTATGAGTGCCAATGAATAGAATATAACTGCAGTAACCTGTTAGGTGATCTTACAAAACTTTTAGCTTCACGTTTTCCTAGTTAAATCCATTAAATATATAAATAGTTAATGAACAAGATAAACTATGTACCTTACTGTTTTTGTGATATATTAGTCAAGTAATCCATTAAAACTTGCATAATGTAATACTTTCCTTTATTTACAGGTATAGAAAAATATGAATGAACTTTACAAAATGATATATAAATAAACTCTTACAAACATTTGTAAAACCAAATTGTAGTTGTGCATAGACTTATAGAAACTGTAGTAAAACTCCTAAAAAGCCTCAATAAACATTTACAGCAAAAACACTAACATCCTTGAATGTTTTTATGATAATGAAACAGAGCAAGGGTGTTCTTGATGGGACTCTGCATTTGACACAGCAGATCGCACGCAGACAAAATGGCTAAGGATATGGTAATACGTGCCTGTCAATCAATAGCGGTGGGTGGGGCTACCGAAATATGATGTCATTTTGCGGACAGTCTCCAAAGTGCTTGTTTTGTGAGCCTGGTTTGATTTTATAAAGATTAAAAAAAAACTGGATGTATTTTTATCATTCTAAGATGGCTGTGTACACACAATTCCAACACACATTTCTGTCCAAACACCTTCTAAAAGTAGATTTTGCATAATAGGTGCCCTTTAAGTGAATGCTGTTACATGTGTTATCATAAAACATGTGAGCCAGAGTCAGTATTTGAGATCGCAGTATGATATATTTTGCTGTATTGTGATAATGATGATCTCTGTACTGGACTGATTGATCTGCTCACCTTGGGTCCGTCGGTTCCTGGAGTTCCTGGAAGACCTCGAGGCCCCTGGAGCCCCTGCGGCCCCACACCTCCTCTCTCTCCCGGGAAACCACGTTCACCCTGAGGAGGAAAAGCGGCACAGGAACTTTCAATGCACGAGAATACTAAGTACTTACAAACCAAAAAGAAAGCATTTAGTTGAGACTCACACGTGGTCCGGTGGCCCCTGCAGCACCAGCCTCTCCTGGAACACCCTGAATGAGCAACGACAGACAGCTTTATTATGCATCTATGTGCAACCAGCAGAATAATGTGTAAAGCAAAGTTTCCTCTTCTTCTTAAAAGCAGCCACATTCAGGAACTCTCACCTGATCGCCAGGTTTTCCACCCTCACCGGGGGGGCCAGGAGGTCCGGGCAGACCCTACAAACATCAAAAATATTGTTTGCTCACAGTGCAATGACATGCAAACATGTTGTTAAACTAAATTGTTCATTATTGTATTGATAAAATAAATATAGCACAACTAGCTGTTGAACTACTAATCTATTTAAGGTTGTTCTTTGTAACCTCTATAAATCTTAGTATTATTCCAGGACCTGGATGATTCTCTGAAACAAACAGAAGCTTAAGTGATAGTTCTTTCAGGAAGACTTGCAGTAGCAGTTATTGTGTCACTCATTTGCTCATTACGTCATGTAATAATTTCGTTACAGTTTCCGTATAATAATGTGGAAAGACATGATATGAACTAATGGGTTCAGACCTGATGGGAGGGCACTTCTAGGGTATATGTCAAAGATCACCTGACCAATCCCGGAAAACAGGTCTCATCACTTCCGCTTGTCGTAGAACGTATTAATAGCAGTATTAAATATTGACAATATCAATGGACTTAGGTAATCAGTTAAATTAGCTAGCTATTCTTATTGTTGATATTTTATTCGACTTTCATATATAAATGTTAGTTAAAAGAATAAAAAAAAAATTACTTTTATATATCAATCCACATATGTGATGGATATTGGTTATGATTATTTTAATGTCTACTTTGAAGGCATCTTAAGTAAAACAGCTTCATATTTAACGAGGCATATGCAAAACAAGAGACCTGGTTAGCAGAGTACGGAAGTCTGTTGTGCATAACCCCTATTGTACGTAATGATTTTTTGATTTTTATGATTAAAAATCTCTTTTTCAGAAGTGTCCTGACCAAGACAAAAAATTATATTTGTAAAAGATCATAAAACATGATCATTAACTGTAATAAAATTCAGAATGAAGTAAAATAGCTGGGAATCTTTTTCAGGTTACACTCTTAAAAATAAAGGTGCTTGACGATGCCATAGAAGAACCTTTTTTTTTTTCAAAAAAGGATTTTTGTGGTGAAAGAAGGTTCTTCAGATTATAAAAATGTAAGAAAGAGATGGTTCTTTAAAGAACCTTTGACTGAATGGTTCTTTGTGGAACTAAAAATGGTTCTTCTATGGCATCGCTGTGAAGAACCTTTTAAAGCACCTTTATTTTTAAGAGTGTAGAGGAAGAAAATGAAGGACATTTCCGATTTGGGCAGCAATAAATCACTGATCAACACTTGTTAATTACTGAATGATCTCAATAATTTACATCTGAAAAGGGTTGAAGAGTAAGTACTTTATATTCAATATTGTTTACATTTCTTCATTTATGATAAATAAACTAAATAAATTGTTAAGTGCATAGACAAATCATGAATCTTCTCACAATTAATTTATTGTCAAGAACAAGATCATACTGCAGTTCAAACTGATGCAAACCATTAAAATAATTTACCATCAATAGGAATACACAGATCAACATTAACAGTCATCCAGACAGATGGAAATAATTTGCTTTGTCTACAGAATGATTTTTATAAATAAATATCTCATCATATTGCTGTTGCTGGAATTGTTAATGTTAACTGTTAACTAATGAGCTGCAACAGTGGATTTACAATAACTGTAAGAAGTGCTGGAAACACCCTGCACTTTTGCAGCTGTTACCTTCAAGAGCTATTTTTACCTGATTTAAGCCATAGAAATGAATATTAGGTTGAGTCAGTGATGTTTAACAATTGAACTGACTTGAATAAGACTATTATGGCAACAGTTAACATTTGTCCAGTGATTTGCACACTTACCTGGAAGCCAGAGGGTCCAGGCTGACCTTGTTCTCCTCTCTCTCCAGCAGGACCCTGTCAACATCACATAATCATCATCAGTCTCTCATTCATAAAGGTAACATAAACACATGCGTGTGCAGGTGCGTTATAGTGCAGACACACTTACAGCAGGTCCAGGGGGTCCGGCAGCACCCGTCTCACCATCTTTACCAGGCAGACCCTGTAGAGGACAGAGATCAGTCACTCCATCACAACAGCGCAGAGTGTTGTATGATGAGAACTGAAGCTGAGGTATGAAAGGTGCTTGTTTGTGTCAGAGATGGCTGTTTCTTTAAAACTGCTTTAGCGTCACTGCTTGTTATCTACATATTGTAATGCTGCTCTAATCACAGGATCAGACAGACAGCATAGTTGCCAGACAGTCACTTGGATGACTGGCAAAATGCCTTTTGGTGAGGGCTGCCACAGCTGTTCACTGTATGATTAGGCTCTTATATTTACTACTGTGGCAGTATTTTCTTCAGAAATAGCTCTAAAAGTGATACAGGCGTGTATGATGCATTTATGACGCTCTAATGTGGTTTTTTGCCTCCTGTCCAGATTAAAAATGCCATACAAATGCATATGCATATTTCTAAAAAAAAGCTTCCTACTTCACAAGGAATAATCATTTACCAATCAAAACTGGTTCATGGTAGCAGAATAAGGACACAGCACTAAATCATAAATGACTGGAAAAAAAAAAAGTTTATCCATGGCTGTGGTATTTGCTTTTTAGCTTTTATCCAAAGCCAAGCATGAAACGTCCTTTCACAAGTCCAGGTGTATCATATGGTTCAAACACTTTCCCCTTATGAAGAACACATTTGAGCTGAATCAAGAGTCAAAATACCAAATGGTCTGTGTTTTCAGTTCTCCAGGTCATCATGAAATGTGCTGAACTATTCTAGGTAACTGGAAATGTTTCTCTGTTACTCTAGATGCTTAATTATCAAGGGACATTTATTAGTTGTGGACCAGAATAAGTACCAGTATCTCCTCTATCCATCCACAACTGAAGCTACAACGATGAGTGATGAAATGTGCAAAACACATCCAGTTTACTATAACAGACAGACAGCGAGTGAAGATGATCTCCATTTAATTTACCCATCAAACAATTAAAGACAATAGAAAAAGCACACTGCAGTATGAATGACAACTAATGAGGCGAGTCATTAATGAGAATCAACTAATGAGTGTCAAAGAGCCCCTCTATAGGAATACGCAAACAGGCCAATAAATGTGTTTTAAAATGATTGCCAGGACAACATCAGATCAGTGTTCAACACATAATGAAACTACAGAGCCCGGGAAGTCACCTGTAGGAGAAAAAAAATCTGTGGTGACGGTTTGGCAATATAAACCGTACTCATGAATTCTTGAATTGCTCCCTGAGTTTAACAAATCATGCCCACAGATTAATAAACCATACCCACAAATTTCCAATCCGTGCGCTCAGATTTTGTAAAGCGTACCTTCGTTTTTTTATCCGTACCCACAAATTCATAGTATGTGCGCTTTCGCAATCCGTTCCCACAGGTTTGTAAACTGTACTCACGGATTCATTTTAGAAGAACAGCAAGCTCCTAGCCTACGTGTTAACGAATCATATTGTATATTGTTTTATTGCATATTATTATGTGGAACAGGCCTACATCAAATTGTCTTATTTGATTCTCTATCAACTGCAGCTGGTTTGAGGTAGAATACAACGATTTAATAGGAAAGATCTGCGTCAAAATCTTGTATTTATTTATGATAATCTTAGCACTTGTTATTGTATAGGCTAATAAACCTGGCATTGTGTTATGACTTTTGACTAATTTGTTCCTCTTTTGTAAGTTGTTTTTGATAAAAGTTTTTTCTAAATGCATATGTAACCTAATAATAAAGATAGTAGTCTAATCATAATAATAATAATAACAATAATAATAACAAGTATTATTATTATTTTCGTAACACTTTACAATAAGGTGTCATTTGTTAACATTAGTTAATGTATTAACTAACATGAACAAACTATGAACAAAACATTTATTACACTATTCATTCATTTTTGTTAATGTTACTTAATAAAAATACAGTTGTTCATTGTTAATTCATGTTAGTTCACAGTGCATTAACTAATGTTAACAAACACAACTTGTGATTTTAATAATGCATTAGTAACTGCTGAAATTCACATTAACTAAGATTAGTAAAGGGTGTATAAGTATTGTTCATTCTTAGTTCATGTTAATTAATGTAGTTAACTAATGTTAACTAATGAACCTTATTGTAAAGTGTTACCATTATTTTATTATAGGCTAAATAAATGAGTGCACTTAAGACAGTAAAATGTTTATCATAAAATAATTCATAAATGCATTATTTTTAAATGTTAATGTTATTGTTATTATAATAACTGGGCCTATTATAACACTGGATTCAGTTAGAGAGCAAAGGAATGACAACATAACCGGTACATTATTTGTTTTGTATTGCTTTTTACCTTCTCCTCTCGCAACTATCGTTTTTTAGAAAATTCATGAAATTTTCTATTCTTCTTTTTAGCATTTATTTTACATTAGGCTATAGGATAAAACTCAGGTGGTGGTGTTTTATGCTATTGGTGATTAATGTAAAATAAACGTTAAGAAGAAGACCTTTTTGTGAGTGCGGATCATGGTCTCATACACTATGAAAAATAAAGATTGAGAATCACAATACAATGCATCCTGCACCTTAGAATCTGCTGGTACAGACTGAGGGGGCGGGGCCACAAATCTGTGAGTTTACAAACCCCTGGGAACGGAACTCAGTGTCAAACAAAATTCTTGAATGTTTCAAAGATTTGATGTACAGTGAAACTTTGGCACATTAACAAGTTACATCCCTGAAAACCTTCAAAGGCAAACAACTGGCATGTAGTTATGTACATGGTCCACTGTTCTCTATGCACATGACCATAACGCTTTGACTTGACTTGAAATAAAAGGCAATCACTAGTTTTGGAAACAGCGTCTTTTCTTTATAATATCACACTTACTATTTTCCACTTTGTAAATTACCATTTACCCAAATGTGTGTTTAGAAAAATCATAAAGTTGACTGAAATACACAAGATCAAATGTCCAGTTTTCTTTAAAACAAGTCACCGTTTTAGCTCTGGAAGAAAGAAACTGCCAAGAAATCCTGCCAAGAGAGCTCGGCACTGCTAATGACAAGGACCAGCAATTCTACCCAAAGCTCAGTCGCTTTGAAGATTATTCAAGCTGTTCTATGTGCACATTATTTTGCAGTGTAGATGTGTTGAGGATAATGGAAAGCAGTGTGAGCAACTTACACGCAAACCAGGAGCTCCAGCAAGTCCCTTCTCTCCAGACTTCCCAGCCTCACCCTGCAGCAAGAGGAAGATGCCTGATATGAACTGCTGTCATTTACTTTATTGCAGAGCAATAATACATGAAAAAGTGTTTACATAATACTTAACACAATTTATAACCTAAAAGAACAGTGATGTACACATTTCAGATTACTGTAACACAAACAAATTGACATGTATTAAAAAGAGTTTTATTGTTTACATTGCCACCCTTCGGTCCAGGGAATCCCATCACTCCAGGCTGACCGCGAGCACCCTGAGGGCCTGGGGGTCCTGGACGACCATCTTCACCAGCAGCGCCCTACATCCTCAACAGAACACTACAGTTATTCAGGTTCCAAACACATGCCTACAGCTCAGATTTCAACCCCTGTTAAGCATGTGTTTGTTTGTAAGAGTCTTTTTGTGAGAGATCACATGACAGGAAGTGAAGTGAAGGACCTTTTATAATATGTATATAAGAAGCAGCATGGCCTATGACTGGGGCCTGAGATTTTAAAAAGAATCAGGACATTGCCTATCCTCTTTTATATTACAGTGGATTGTATCTGAGTGGATTATTAACACACAGAGACTCTTCAAGACTGTTTTTGGTGTGGAACCAATAGACTTTATGCTTTTAACAGACTAAGGGCTGGTTCACACAGAACACATTTTTCCATTTCACCATGCTACTTTTCAAAGTTGTGAATAAAACAAAGACTACTGGAGTATGCATTTAGAAGAAAAGACTATTTTAGTATTTTAGTTTCATGTTTAATTCAAAGTGTCACTTGCCACTTCTTTGTAATTATTGTAAGATTCACAAGCAATTTCTGAGTAAAAACTTCTGCACCAATTATTTTTTACATGTACATTGTGATGGCTAAGGCTGATATCTAAAGAGCAGACTGGCCAAAATTATAATTAGAAAATATAATTGTAAAGTCCAAAAATATAGTCAAAATAGTCATGTGTAGCAGCGTCTACTCACAGATGGACCAACTTTGCCCTGTGGACCGGCATCACCTGGACGTCCAGTCAGACCCTGCATAACGAGAATTATGACAAGCATTTAAAAATCAGCATTAAACCTTTTTGAGTTTACACTGCAAGCGAATTGACTGATTTACCCTTGCACCAGGCAGACCTGGTTCTCCAGGCCGGCCAGGATCTCCACTGGCTCCCTTTGGTCCTGATACTCCTGGACCTCCACGCTCACCCGGAGCACCCTGCAACACAAACACAATGGCAGAAACTGAATTCATGTTGTAATCAAGTAAAACATGCTTTCATAACCATATGATAACTAATATTTGGTTTGCAATGTAGTAAAGTGCAGTCTAGAGTGATGGATGCCGAAAAACAACATCCTTCACATATTAATGCTGTGAATTGCTGTAAAATTGTTGTATTGCCATATCTGCCAAATGTTGTGATACCATTCACACATCCAAATCAAAATACCACTAAACTCTGTAATATCGATCATGACCTTTAAACTGCATTTTCTTCATCTGCCCTATGAGAAACATAGCTGTCAGAACTTTACTTTGTCAGTAATTTACTGTTAACCTTACTTCTTTTCCAGGCAAATTGCCAGAACTGATTTACCAGAATTTCTTAACAGGTCCTTTTCACACATAATCTCTGAACAGTATAATTCCTAAAAATTCCTTAAAGACTATGTATGTTATGTATTTCGAATATGTGAGGCGTCTCACCTTTGGACCAGCCAGACCATCTTGTCCAGGAAAACCTCGATTACCAGGAGATCCCTGCAGAAAGTATGTCATCCTTGTTGAATGTTATTTATAACATGATGCAGTATAAAACTTCATCTTATAGAGCTACATGTTGGGGCAGTCCTTGAGAGAGCTGAATAACACCCCTGTGTATGTCCTCATATGGGTCACGTATAGAAGGTACAAAAGACTCAAGAAAAGCAGATTAAGTTCTTACATAATGTTAAAGATCAGATATGAAGAAACAGTTTCTTACTCTCTCTCCAGTTGGCCCGATGGGTCCAGGAGCACCAGGCTCTCCTCTGGGTCCTCGCTTACCTTCCTCTCCGGCAGGGCCAGGGGCACCTTGAGGCCCAGCGTTACCCTAAACAAACCATCCTTTATTTAAAACCCTCATTTTCACTTAACTATGACAGCTGTAAGGCAACACATTTAACTCACATAAAACACTAGCCAGCTGCTGAACTTACCTACAACGCATTCTCTGACAGATTCACATACATAAAAACACACTGAAAGTAGGTTTAAATACTACACACTAACTTTTCACATCTATGCAGCTGTAAAATTTATAGATTAGTTACTTTTAATTAAAATGAATAAAAAGTAACATTTGACATTGCTTTATGTGCTTATGCAAACATTCTTCATGAAAGAAGTGTTTACAGTCCATTCACACCTTGTATTTTAGCTTTGTTTGTAGAATACAGTGCTGCAGATTATGAAGTTATTATTTATGAAGTTAAATGACTATGAATAACTTCTAGTGTGAATGTAAGGAACAGAACTTACAATTTCTCCTTTAGGACCAGCTTCACCCTTGAACCCTGCGAGACCAGGATCACCCTAAAGACAGACACACATCAGAGTCAGACATATGAGTAGATTTATTGTCATGATCTCATCTATTAACAACATAATCAGAAATAGAGCAGAAGATATTCAGAATGAAGTTTGCTGGTGGGATTGAGGGGTCTAGGGTTAGAAGCATTTTTTTTTAATTATAAAGATGTACAGTTTTTTTTCCAACACCAAAAAAAGAAAGAAAAAAGAATAACAATAAAAAAATGAAATATATATAAAAAAAACAATGCATAGATTTCACTGTATAAATGAAATACACATTGATAATTAATCAGCTTCCTTCAGTATTTGACAGCATGCCAGAGTACAAAAGTGAGATTTTTCTTGGCTTTTTATGCTTTCATTTACAATTTACACTTTTCACCATCAAAGAAGTCCCATTCTTATTTTTTCATTGATCTAATGCATCTAACCTGTCAAAAACTTTAAATAGTCCTGTTCACTGACTGCTGCACAAATACATTTACATATTGTGTTATAAATGATATAGCAGAAATCTCTGCACAATGCAAAACGTATAATCAATAACTAATTTCTCACATTGTCACACTGAATTAATCTCTAAGCTGGAGAGTTTAACTCCAACTACACACTCAAATACACTTATCATAAGAGTCTCTGATAATGAAATTGTTTTGTGCTTACTTTTGTCATTTGTGTATGGTGTATAAAACACAAGGGCTCACAGTTTAATGTACAGTTAACCAGATATTTTTGCTAAATAAACCTGTGTCAGGTCCTGATTGGCCTGTCTGGGTTTATTTTAGAGGGGTGACTGCTTGACTGAAGATTACTGGTAAAAATTTGAAATGAACACAGAAACTCACAGACTGTCCCTTCGGCCCCAGAGGTCCAGTCGCTCCCTGAGGTCCAGGAGGGCCGCGAGGGCCTGGGAAACCAGGAGCACCAGCTATACCCGGAGCACCCTATAAGATGACATAGATGAGTGTGTGACAAACAGGTTCACAAAGAACCTCCCTCATATTATCTTGTGTGTTGCTTTGTGATTCTCACAAATTTTGAAACAGGAATAATGCTCAGATTAACTATATGTATATAAAAACAACTCATTCACAGTGGATCACAAATAACAAAGACTTATAGCACTTTACAAGCTCATGTACATACCACTGATCCTTTGGCTCCAGGGAGGCCATCACTACCAGGGCTACCCTGCAGATAGAGCAAGAGCACACAGTTAGAGAGTCACAGTGAATAATAAAACAAAAGTGTTTTATCCTACACATCCAACAACAGTCTAGGCAGCAATATTTTTTGCCTCAAGTCTCTCCTCAGCAAAACTCCAGCATAAATGTAGAACTACCAAGTCAAAATAAAATGTTCCTTGCATTTGCCCATGGGACAACACCAGAGCACTTCACCACTGCTGACTTCAGGAGGAATCCAAACTGCTACATTGCTTGCTTTCCTGAGATGATGGACAAAATGAACCAATTTTCTCCCATCAACCACTGGGGCTCGCTATGATTTGTTGTGTTTCCTGTGTGCTTTCATTCTGAATCTGATTTTCTGTTCTTGTCTTCTGCTGATCACCTCTAATTAGTCTTCAAGTATTCACTGACTGTCTAGTCCAAGGGTGACCAAATTTGGTCCTGGAGGGCCGATGACCTGCAGAGTTTTGCTCCAAACTGCCTCAATACACCTTCCTGGAAGTTTCTAGCATGCCTAGTTATGGAGCGTTCAAGTCATGTCGGATAGATCGTATTTACAAGCTGAACGCACATGAATGCTCAAATTTTTCTTCAAGCCCTTTGTTTCCGAGTTGGGTGTGTGTCAGTGAAAAAACGTGTCAATAGATATGCAGCGTCTGTACTGATGGTAAATTTGTTGAAATGAATAAAAATTTTATTTTTTGTAATGTACAATAAAACTATATAAGTTACATATAATATCACAAAATAAACAAAATATTATATTATTGTATAATTACCAATTATTGTATAATTGCTGCAGTTTACATCACCATAAATTGAATAAAAACAGAAAAAAGAAAAAACAATGATGCACACTCTTTATTCGGCATTTTAAAGATGCAGAGCTTAAAAAAACGTTCAGTTTTATGTAGAAAAGGTAAATCGGCATCTTGTTCCGACCAAAGTGACTTGAATGCACCTGACGTCGTAATGACGACTTAACTCGTAAGTACGAACATCCCAGGAGGACTTGAATGCAACATAAGAGCTTGATTAGCTGGTTCAGGTGTGTCTAATTGGGGTTGGAGCTAAACTCTGCAGGACACTGGCCCCCCAGGACCAAGTCTGGGCACCCCTGGTCTAGTCCAATCGAGGCGTATAATATAATACCTGTAGCAATCTATCCATTACGTTCACATTCACTGCTCAGAACCTTTCATCTTAGCTCTAAATGTCATTTGACTAATCACTCGTCATGAAAACATGGACTGGAACACAGTCCCAAACCATTCACTTGAGCTGTAGCATCAATGACATATATTTCTTATTTAAACCAACAACTGGTGGAAAGGTAATGTCCACTTCCAAAAGGAACTTAATGTAAGATTGAGACTGCTAAGTAAAACCTCCCCACCTATATGGTTTCCACTGGTTTGGTTGGTCTGGCTGGGTTTTGGGCACTAATCATCTGGTCAGGCTATATCAGCTTATGCCAGAAAACCAAATTTTGACCTTTGGACCATTTCAAATCTTCCATTTATGTCAGGGGTGCCCAGACTCAGTCCTGGAGGGCCGGTGTCCTGCAGAGTTTAGCTCCAACTTATCTTAACACACCCGCCGGAAAGTTTCTTGTATGCCTAGTAAGAGATTGATTAGCTGGTTCAGGTATGTCTAAACATACATAGAGCTAAACTCTGCAGAACACCGGCCCTCCAGGACTGAGTTTTGGCACCCTTGATTTATGTAATTTATATCCACCCAACTATGGTCTTTCTTGCAGAAAAATGGTGTTCATGAAGTATTTCAGTCATGTTTTGGGCCTCATCAACGGCACTTGTCAGATTCAAACTGCATCTGCAGGGCATAACTTAATTTCATTGCCCATATCAACGGCACAATATTTTATTTTCCATTATCCAAAGTGACTTATGACACCTCTGGAGTAACCTGAGGGGTTTCTGACTTTGTTCAAGGACACAGTGAGGATGATAATTGAATAATATGGTAATTTTTAGTCATTTTCTATTGCAGTAATACAATAGTAATTTTTTTTACTCACAGAGATTCCAGAAGGTCCTGACGATCCGGGGACGCCAGACTCTCCACGGGGTCCTTGTGCTCCCTCTGGTCCACGAGCACCAGTAGGTCCTGCTTCACCCTATAAAGGTATAAAAGTGAAAGTCTGATGTGAAATGGTTTGTGCTCTGCTTACATCAATTTGCGCTGGATAAACAGAGCTGTGTCTGTGTTTACTATATGAACTAAATCTATAACATATATGACAGGCGCCTGATAAAAAAAGGCTAATTTGCGACAAAAAAAGGAAGAATTAAGAGAGGTCACACCTTAGCACCAGGGGATCCTGGGAAACCGGGAGCTCCGGCCGTACCGACTGGACCCTATTAAGACAAACAACATGCGATGTGCACAATGCTTCTGTTACTCAAATAAAATGAACACTCTTGTAGAGCTACTGCAACAAATGATGAAGCCTCAAACCTACAGGAGGACCAGCAGCGCCGGGTGAACCATCATTCCCACGAGCACCCTGATCAAACACAAACACAACGGACATTTCAACTAATCAACATCCTCACAAAATACACAAGTATCTTGGTAAAACACTACATCATGTGATACTAGTTATCATATTATTATCATTGTCAGAGACACAGCATATAGATCTGTGGGACTATGAATGAGAAAAGAAGACACCAGCATGTCAAAAGCCAAAGTGAGAAGAGGACTAAACACTAATCTAATCAATTACTTTATTGCTGTAACTGTAGACACTGTATATTTCAACTCATATTAACATATCATGCTGCTGCATTGTTGTTGTGTGACAGATTCTGGCCATTTATCTACATTGGCCAGAAATGTAAACACACAAAAAGAAGTATGTCATATTGCTTACTTCCCACATCTGAAAATAAGATACATAAGGAGAACCAGCAAATGGAAATTCGTGACATGAGGCCCCATCCTCAAGTTGTGACACAGACACTAACTTATTAGCTACTGAGACAGATATAGAAATCCAATTATAAAATATAAAATATTTGTCAGTGTTCTACAGAAGAAAGAAAAAAGATTCATGAAGAAGGCTGGAGAAGTGAGTGATTCTTACAGAAGCACCAGATGGTCCTGGACGTCCTCTTTCACCAGGTAAACCACGTGGACCCTGAAGAAAAATACACACACAAATAAATCACTTATCACATAAATATAAACCGTGTCTCAGATGTTTTCTCAAAAGGTTCTTTTGGAGAAATAAAAATTAGTAAGCAGTGGGATGTAGAGAGAAGTTCAGAACAGTTGATGATCAATGATCATGTTCATATTGAGAACTCCACACAGCTTAAGACTGAGTCTCCATTTGATCTCATTACGGTCTGTGACAAACAGCTGAGTTGTTAAGAGATCACATGTGTATTTGCTCTTTCCTATGGGGGAAATTTGGTTGCAATTTTTGTAATGCCATATTTCTTCACTTTCTTGTCTCATATCTGCTGATGAATGTGAGATCATGGCAGTTTGTTTAACAGTGTCTGAGTGTCTTGAGATGCTCGTGGTGAGACAGTTTGACCCTGACACGCTGCCAGGAGAAATTAAATGTTTAAATGTGTGTGTACTGATGTTGTTTGAATCTGACGATTGCTCAGACTTAGGTTCAGGTGTTAAATAAAACATTATTTAAGAGAAATAATTGAGGTTTCTAGATAGAGCTGCGGTCATTTGTACAGGACAGCTGTTTACCGCAACACCTACCATTGGTCCAGGAGCACCACTTTCTCCAGGAGACCCGCCCTCACCCTGTCAGAGACAGACAGAGAAACAGATGGGTCGTACCAAGAGTCAAAACCTGAACTACTCATATATTTAATGGTGGAAATGTGATTTGTAAAAGTCATACTTTTGCCCCAGTGGCTCCAGCCTCTCCTTTAGCACCATCAAGACCTGGATAACCCTACAAACACACCAAAGATCAATATATTTCAGTGACACTGTCATCACGGTGATGCTAAGTAAGCATTGCTTTTTCATTCATTGTTCAGATTTTGCTTCTATAACATGATTTCTTTTATGAAACATCCAAAACACACATTTAAGTGTTTATTATCATTTTTTGCATCTGTAGATTTCAATTCCAATCCATATCTTTAAAGAGTTTTTTTCTCCACTTCAGCACTTACATACACCAAACCTTACAGTTTTTTTCCTGTCTTTATTCTGAAGGGTTTTACTAATGGGTTTGTTCATACAATATTTAATTTATGTTATTTTTTCTCCCCAAAATCTGGTGCAACGTTTTGTAATACTTCAAAGTCTTAATGTACTGTCATTAATCACCTTGGAAAGTCTAGAGTTAAGAATGTTTACCCTATTCACCTGTAGTATTTGGCCTTAAAAGATTGACCACAAAAAGATCACATGATGAAAAATTGCACTAACTCTGTGTCCCTTGATTCCAGGTAGACCTGGTGTTCCTGGGAATCCACGAGCTCCCTGTGTTGAGAGAGCGAGAGAGGGAGAGAGGTATGAGGTGAATGGAAGTATTCAGACGTCTCTTCTTTCTTTCTCTGGCCTGCGGCCACAGCAGCGTCTCACATCTGGGCAAAAGCTTGAGCGCTGCGGGCAGCAGCCACTGCATTGCTGCTCTTCTCACAGGGATCAAACACTTTAACGCTGTTTCAATTTAAAATGGTTCACCTGAGGCCCGGGAGGTCCACGTTCACCACCCTTTCCAGGTTTGCCTGCTTCCCCCTAAGTGAAAAACAGTGATTTCATACATGAATCTTAAAATAAAACTCAGTAGCGTAAGTAGCAGCAGCTACTTACGACAGACGTTTGTTTAAGTGAGCGTTACTGTGCTCAAATGTCATCTTGTGGCAGAAAAGTGTAACTACAAACCCAACAGGAAATGAAAGATTTGCATTCATTATTCTACATCACAGCTGCAGTTGGCTGTGAACAAACGCTTAGAAAACCAATCATTTTAATGCATTTTTCACATTTATCTATTTCTATAGTGCTTTATACAATACAGATTGTATCAAAGTAGCTTTGCAGTGATAAACAGTAACATAACAGCGGTAATGTAAAACGAATCAGTTACGAAATATTCAGATCAATTCAATTCAATGTTATTTTACTACATTGAGATACTATTATAATTTTTATTAGTTAACATTTTAACATTTTAGTCAACGTGGATTTTATTTCAAGTAACAAAAATGTTAATAGTTTTAATTTTAGTTTTAGTTAAATATCCTGATTCAGTTTACATTTTGTTCTCATCCAATAGTGTCAGTACCATTAAATCAATAATATAGCTGATTATTGATTATCTTTTAAACTTTATTTAAAAGGCATTTACTGCTGTACTGACACCAGTGACTTGAAGACAGAAATCTTTCAGCACGATGTGTGCGTCATGTGTGATGTGGGCAAGAGAAATGGAAGGAATGGAGTCTGAAGAGAAGAACAGCTGGAGACACTAGTGCAGAGAAAAACACCTTGGCGCGTGTTTCGAGAGGGACAGATGAGAAAGTTCACAGTAATATAATCGTAACTTGCAACACTGTTCGGTGGGTGATTTGGTCGTTTGTCTTTACAGAACACATTCTTTTATCCTAAACACTATGAGGATGAATCAGATAACAGTATACGCAGGTCAACAATGAGGTGGCTTATAAATGTGCCGCTGGATGTTAATGTGAGAGTACTTACATCATCTCCTGGTTTTCCTGGGGGACCAGGGGGGCCACGAGGTCCCAATGGGCCCTATTGAGAGAAATCAAAAATCTAAGATTATAGAGATTGGGACATGTGAATGATCTGAGATATGAGTGAAAACACTGCGCTTTCAAACTCCATGCTTGGTAAGAACAATGCTGAAGTGTATTCAGTGCTAATTTTGTAGTCTGTGTATTACAAAAATACACAAACGAGTCCAGTGAGCCATGTGCAGCTCGCTGACCTAAATACACGATCTAGAGGCTTATTACAATTAGAATTATCACGGCTAAATGAAGTGGCATTTGCACACTGGGAGGTTGACTGTAATCGTTAGTAATGAGGTCTTTTATGAAGGGTATTTCAGGACTTTTGGATACGTACGGATGATCCAGGCTCTCCTGCTTCTCCAGGGTTGCCTTGAAATCCTTGTGGGCCCTGCAGCAAAAATGAGACCGAATTCACATCACAGACTGTGTGTTGAATCTCATGCCAGAAACAATATTTATATGATCAGTATGTGTACA
This sequence comes from Cirrhinus mrigala, assembly GCA_036247105.1. NCBI lineage: Eukaryota > Metazoa > Chordata > Actinopteri > Cypriniformes > Cyprinidae > Cirrhinus > Cirrhinus mrigala. The sequence continues at coordinate 17,012,893 of CM070017.1, read as the reverse complement.
GTGAGAAGAAGTATTATTAGACTGCTGGAGCAAAAGCTGCTTCTGCCTGAAACACAGGATGAGTCTGTGTATACAGACAAACTTTTTACAAGATTATGACTTATTTTTCATGTATCTGTTGATATAAACAGTAGAAATCATAACAAAAAAACAAAGAAAAAAACGAATAAAAAAAAAACATTCTCTGTGTAGAGGAAAGAGATGAAATTAATTATCTGTTTGCATGGTGACAGAATGAGGAAAAAGCCCTACGGCTTACTGAGAGAATGAAAGTTACTGGTGCTAATCTGTGTGTTTGTTTGTGATGTTATTATTATCTTTGGGAAGCAGAGTATCATCTTACATACACTATTTTTGCACATCTTTCAAAGGATAAAAACACACTGACTGTATTTTACACCCGTGTCATTACTTATTATCGCATATGTCAAATGAATGAAGTGTTTATGGAGGAAATACACTCACAGGAGCTCCATTGGGGCCTGGTGGTCCTCGTGGACCCATCGGACCCTGAAGAACAAACAGAATAACAAGAGAAATCAATGAATGTGATCAGTCATACAGTATGAGGAGACACAATGTCACTGCCATTAAGCAGACACTGCTTTGTAGCTGTGCTAATGCTGTCCTAATGTTGTCTTTTTTTTGTGTGATCTACAGAGTTTGGTCTCTGGCTGTGTTCATGGGAAACGTTAGCCAGCATTGCCCTCAGGACAACAGAGCAACTCACTGAAGCAGAAACACTTAGGAGAATTCCACACAGCCACTCCACCTTCACACGCAGGAAATCAGCTTAAGTGCTTTGAACCCTTGTGACTTTCGACCAATTAAATGTTTCAGAGTTTTTTCACCAGTGCCATGATAAAAAAAATTGATAATCAGCAGACACTGAATGTTCAAACAGGTGAAAATCACAATGTTTCTGAACCAGGTGATTTTCCATATTATACAGCTTCACTTATTGAGGTACTTTTGCATTTGAGTATTTATAATAATGTTTGACTTTTTACTTTTAAACTTCGTTGACTTCTGCAATCACTAATATTTACTAACTTTACTAACAAAACTTCTGAGTGGTAACCAAAGAAAACATGGGATATTTAGGTAGCTTCTCCTGAAACCACAAAAAAATCTCTATCCACACATACTGAAATGGGGCCGAGCTTCTGAATGGCTCTTAGTGTTTAAAGAGACGGATATATAAGTGAACGCAGTGGGAGTTTCCTGGAACGATTAAAACACTCTGTGTTCCTGCACATCACATCACTGGGCGTCTGAAGGTTGTAGCGTGAATGTGGAGCTCATGGAATCTCTTTATGCCAGTCAGGACAAACAGTAAAGTACACACCAGTATAATTGCATATGACTGCATGCTGAGAGAAAAAAAAAAACATTCTGGGCCACATTTTCTAGATTAGCTGAATTCTATCAAAAACATAAAAAAACAAAAAACAAAACAAAACTGGCAACTGCAGAGTAAAACTACTAGAGTCCTTTTTTTTTTTTCATTTTATTTATATTATCTTATTATTTTAGTGGATAGAATAAGTAGCCTACGTTTTGGGTAAATTAATCTCAATTTAAGCCCCATATCCTCGCAAGTCGCGACTCATTATTCTCAACTGGTCTTGAAGAGAGGACTCTCTTTTTGTTATTTTCCCGCTTTTGCAAGTTAACTGTTTGGGCACTTTAGAAACATGTTTCTGAGTTATGAGTAAAGTAGGAAACTGGCTCCGAACTTAAATGGCACGTGTCTTCAATTTCTCTCTTTTCATTCGCTTTCCTTCGCTTTTAAATAGCTTGTAAATGCGCTGTGCACATTTTACTTTCACTTTTAAATTAGCGGCAATTCGGCGTCAATTGCTTGAATCCCATTCAAGCAACAACAAAATACGTTAAACTCACTTAGCTGATCATGGAAAATTTATTAACAAAACGAATAAAAATAGCTTACACCATGCTATATAATTAATATAAAATAACAAATAACGTAGGCTAGGCATACATACATTTTAAATAGCCTAGTATACAAAACTGAAAATCGGTAAACAATGTGGAACCAAATAAACATAAGAAACGTAGAACGTTTATAGCAAAACAAATAAGAAAGAAATTACACAAAGTAAAAATTAGAAAACACTGTAGAACCAAATAAATAAGAAACGAATGTTAAAAAAAACTTAGAAAACCACCATATAAACGGCAAAAGTCAACAGGCTTTTCAAAATAAAAAACATTGCCAAACTTCCACCATCGTCTTGTCTGTCTCGTCTGACCTCACACTTCTTGTCGGTCAGCTCGTCACTCTGCTCGCTAATAACTAAAATCTGATCTGCGATGCGACTGTCGTTTGGTTCTCCGCATTGAGCAGCCGCGTTCAGTTTTATTTGTAGTGTCCGTTCTCCAACTGGACTAAATAAAATTTTATTACTATAAAAAATCAAAACGACGGTGGTGGTCGATGCCGCGGTGGGTAAGTGACGTAGCCGGTGTTGCAGAGCACCAACTATGGCAGCAAGCCTATTCTCTGCATTAGGTAAATTTATGTTTTTTGTTTTTCTTTGTACAGCAGTCATTGTTAATTCTAAATGTATTTTAATGTAGAATATGTTACATAAATTATGTTAGATAAATATTTGAAATATAGAAAAAAAATTCTGCTACTGGCTTGTCTGCTAGTGGGTTAAAATATACATTGCTAGCATGGTTCATGTGAAACCACCACTGGGACTAGTTTTCTAGTTATATCTGGTTGTCAACTGGGTGGGATTTTTTAACCCTTGTGCTGTGCAAATCCTCCTAATTTGATGTTCCTTGTCAAAAAAATGACCAGCCTTTTGAAACTTGCTTGTAAATCTCTCCTTATATAATCCCCAAATACAGAATGCAATCTTCTTGTAGACTTGTTTACTTTTAATTAGTAAAGGTTTTGTATTTCATTTTGGAACAGACTGATCTTTGGCCTCTTTGATCTGAGCTTATGATTTGAGTTAAAAAAGCATTATTAGTGGATTATTTTGGCAATGCTCATTTAAAGACTGAGGTACATCAGCTCAGATCAATGAGGCCTATGATTAATCACTTCCAAAAACAAATACAAAACCTATGCTAACTGAAAGAGTTAATAAAAAGTTAATGAAAAGTTAATAAAAACATAAGGGAAACCCAACAATTTACAAAAAATAAAAATAAATAAAAATAAAAATTAATAAATGAATAATAATAAAAAATAAAATAAAATACTAATAATCCTTTTTATACCCTGTGTGAGCAAAATCAGCTAATTTAAGATTAGATAGAATTTTTTAGGAAAAAGAAAATTCTCTCTGGGTCACAACTTATTATTGGATAGATAATAAATTAAAGGCAGGAAATCACTGGGGAAAATGGTTGCAGGCTGGACTCGAACCTGCATCACCAACATAAAGGAAAGGATGTGACCAAGTATGGTGTCCCATACTTGGAATTTGTGCTCTGCATTTAACCCCTCCAAGTACACACTCACACACACAGCAGTGAGTAGTGAACAAACACACACACACACACTGAACACACACCCAGCAGTGGGCAGCCAGTGGGAGCAGTTGGGGGTTCGGTACCTTGCTTAAGGGTCTCACCTCAGTCATGGTATTGAGAGTGCTGGTAATTCACTCTCCCCATCTACAATCCCTACCAGACCTGAGACTCAAACCTACAACCTTTGGGTTACAAGTCCAACTCTCTAACCATTATGCCATAAACCACTTATGGCACCAACAAAAATCAGCTCTTACAGAAAATAAGGTTGCCATGTCACGTCACGGTGTTGAGATTAGTCATCACTGAAACCCTGTAGTTTTTTGTTCACTGTGCGCGCTCGTTGACTGAACTCTGACTGAACTCTGTCTGAAACTCACAAATTCTCTCATCATAAGCAACAAAGTGCAGATCTACATATGGTGTAAGTAAGAGATTCACTTATCATACAGTGTATGGACAGCTTCATTGATCATAAAAGGAGTTTTGAGTCCTTAAACTGTCAAAACTGAAGTCGTTATTTGTGAATGTTCTTTGCTCGCTTTCTCCATAATTTACTCTCTGTTTAAATAACTGTGGGAATTAAAGCATTATAATTAGTAACTTAGTTTTATTAAATTGTGATCACTTCAAATACAAATTCAGTTGTATTACAATATTTAATGATACCATATCTGGTACTTGTCTAAACAGACGGTTTTATTATGATGTGTGTAGTTAATAGATTACACTAACATTAGGCTACATTTAGCCTTATGCTGCAGTTAGTCCTCCCTCTGGCTGGGAGTAAGATATGTAATTCTTTGCTTAATGACTGTCTGGTACACCTAATTAACTGTTACTGAATATCTTAGAACTGACAAACAGTCACTAAGTTATTAGGTTTTCTCAATGACAAGAAGCACATACACAAAAACAAACAACAAAAAAAATCAAACATTAATTGAAAACATTAACATTAATGCTGAAAAAAAAAAATAAAAACATAAAAAATTACATGACTATAAAGCGATGCCACTGCAAATCATTAGGTATGAGCACTTACCATTGGTCCTTGCATCACTCCCATCTGTGCTCCTCCAGCTTTGTCATCAAATCCACCAGCCATCTGAGCAGCAAAGTTCTAAAAAGAGCAAAATCATTCAGTATCATCAAAATGTACAACGTAAATACAATTAATAAGTCCACATATTCCTAAAATACAATCCACTGATAAACATATGTGGCTTGCTGGCTGCTTGAGCTCTACATTCTCCTTGGAGTACTTCAATAACAAAGTTGTATTAATATACAACAGAAGCAGACATGTAAGTGAAATGTTTTGTGTGGTGCATCCGGGAGTCATAATTTGAAAAGCTCGTTTCTCATAGACCTCTGCTATCACTGCTGTCAAAGTCTCTGCTGAATGCAGGTAAAGGACATTTGGCAGCTGTCAAACTCCCTCTTTCTTTTTTCACCCTATTTCTCTCGCCCTCAGTCTGTCTGCACTTGTTCACTCCTGGCACAACCAGCCGACAGAGTACTTCATATTTCATTGCACTTGAATAGGTAAGTATCTTCTGATCTGTTTTTTCTTTTTCTTTTTTTAAGGTTAGGTTTAGGTCTTATTTTGGATACAGTCATGGAGACTGACTGTCTATAAAGCTCACAAATCCTTACTCCACCAAGGCCTGGAGGTCCGTTTGGCCCGGGCGGTCCAGGAGGCCCGGGGTTTCCAGGGGTCCCAGGCTCACCATCTCTCCCACGGGGACCTGGACTTCCCTAAAAACAGAGACAGAGAAATGCAATGAATAACTGAAAAAACAGATACCACCTTCAGTGCTGTTTGTGTTATTCATTGCCATACAGTTGCAGAGTAAAATTGAACATCCAGTGCTAAAACAGCAATAATAATGCAGCCGCAGCCCATTAGCTCAATAGCCTGTCAAATGACGCCGTAGTGTTGTGTTATTTTTAGGAATATAATGAAGGTGATTTCAGGTAAAGTGGTCCACTTTTTACCATGTCTGCAAGTATGCAAAATATTTAGACATTTGAATGGAAAAGCTCCATTTACCTAATTTACAGCTCAAAGTAAACTTATAGCAGGACTCTTTAAAGAGCATGGACTCCCTTAAATGTCTTGAACATAACAAAGACTGTGATCCTGAGAATAATTAATTAAAATGACCTTCATTACAAATATGCTCCTCTCTTATAAAAAGTCTTCTAGTCTGTGTGTACTGGCGTAGTATGTCTATTTCATTTCTGTGTTAGACATATTTGCCTGTCTAGAGAAAATCACAAGAGGAGCCTGAAGCACAACAGAAAGTCTGACAGGAAGTCAAGCCCACCTTCTCCCCCTTCTCTCCTCTATCTCCTCGCGGCCCTTGCTCTCCTGGTGGTCCCTGTTTGGTAAAAGAGAGAAAGTTAATGGTGTGTTTTTCTGAGCATGCTGCAACACCACTGCTAAAGCAAACTCAGAGAATCCCAAGAATGCCAGAAGTATTCGTACCATAGGACCAGCTGGTCCCCTTGGTCCCACAACCTGGGGGAAAAATCAACAGAGCGTCAGTGTTAATTACTGGGAGAGGCCTTTCTATTTCAAACAAACATGAAAAGAAGATGAAAATCCACAGAATCCACTCAGAAATTTTCTTCATTAGTACCATGTTGACAGATCACTGTGGCAGTTTCAGGGTGAAGTAGCTGACACACACCTCAACTGTGTCTGCCACTGTAAATCCACTGACAGCACACACACACACATCAATGATAAAAGTCTGAAGCTTACATCTGTTATGTCTCCTGGTTCCCCTTTTTGTCCCTGTCACACAATGGGGAAATGATGATATTAGCTACATTAGAGAAAATATTTCTTTGAAAAAGCAAGAAAGTACATCCTCTTCAAAATCACTACGCTATTGCTGTGACATCTTAAATGGCATCATTCAGATTCAACTTAAAAACACAACAGTACACAGACAGCATGGCCTAAGAGATTGACTTCTACGTCACACATGCACACATTAACTAACATTTTAGACCAAACACAGCATCTCTAGACAGGATGAACCTGAGACTTAATCATAACCTACAACACTTTCAAACAGACATTAAACACAGACTCACCTTAGCACCTGGCAAGCCTGTTATTATCACGGCATGAAAGACAAAAAACAGTGTTAAAAGAGTATCATATAAAAGCAATCCTAAGCTCTGTGTTTTTTGGCAGAGCCAAAATGACTTTATAGGTCAAAGAAAGAAGCGACCATATCCACTGCATTCATTTCAGCCAGTTCAAGTTCCACCATCATTGTTTGAGTCTTGAAGACTATTAACTGCAGCACACTCTCAGAGCTTTAGTAGACTGTATTTCACTGTAAACAGTGCAGCTGTAACCAATGTACGTATTCAGACACTTCATAATCATTATAAAACTAATGATTTGATTTTACCTGTTCATTTAGATGTTTCCCACAGGCATCATATGCAATAAAACTTGTGTCTACTATCTGAGACGGTTCTCTGTTTACCAGTGACATACATGTTCAGACGTGCACACATCTATGGCTTTTTAGCAAGAAATATGGTTTCTACAAATGTCTATGTAATGAGATAAAAAGAACTGATTAAAGCAAGTCACTCCGTGTGTTACATAACACACAACTATTACATAAGTTCAGACGGTTCCAGTTATAATGCTGTTGTTTGCATTTCGGCTGTTGTGAATCTGCCACAAACCAAGATCAAAACATCACATGGACTATTTACTTTTACTTAACAGCAAAAGATTATGTTACATGAGTTAAAGATTAGTTATAAGCTTAGTTTTGTCCATTTAGTGATGCTCATGAATGTCATGAAGCACTTTTAGGTTACCTGTATTCCAGCTTTAAGAATTACTGGCTAAACAAAATGATATGATTAAGTTGAATCGTTTGTCTGCATGGCACAAGAATGTAATAAAAGCTGAGAAGAGGAGCTGCTGATAGTACGCAGATAAATCAGGGGTGTTCAGTCTTACTCGTGGAGGGTCGGTGTCCTGCAGATACATCTGCCTGGACGTTTATAGTAAGTCTAAAGTCCTTGATTAGCTGGTTTAGGTGTGTTTAATTAGTGCTGGAGCTAAACTCTGCAGGACAGTGGCCCTCCAGGAACAGGTTTGGACACTCCTAACAACCGTTAATGCTTCAGAGTAAATGAGTGGTAAGGGCCGGATTAACACTACACTGTAAAAAATAAAAAACACAATTTGTTGAGTCAGCTTAAAATAATTTGTTACCCCGCTTCCTTACAATTTTAAGTTCAGTCAACTAAAATAAGTTTAGTCAACTTGAAATGTTAAGTTGTACTAAGTAACAACTTAGATAATTGTGTTTGCTAAACTTAAAGGAACACTCCACTTTTTTTTGAAATAGCAATGATATTACGCAGCGCCTGAAAGTTTGTGTAGATGCAGAGTTGCAGCCGGCAGAGTTGACGGCTGCGTAATATCATTGCGCCTGCTGCACCCATGGTACGGCAGTAAGGTTCCTTGATTATTACGCTGGAATGAGAGTATAGTTCCTAGCCATATCGGCCTATAAAATCGCAACTTTTCATTTTCCGCCAGTCTTAGTACATGATGCAACTACAGAAGAGTCAAGTTTTAAATAGGAAAAATATCGAAACTCTGCTAATGGTCTAATCGGATTCAATGATTTATGCTAAGCTATGCTAAAAGTGCTGCCGCCAGACCCGGCGATTGGCTGAATGGATTCAAAAACGGTAAAGCACATCTGTATAACTCTAGGGGAGTTGGAAAATGAACCTATTTTCAAAAAAAGTGGAGTGTTCCTTTAACAGATGGGAGAGTAACCCAGCTGCCTTAAAATTTTAAGTTGACTCAACTCAAATATCTAAGTTGTCACTTAGTATAATTTAACATTTCAATTTGAATAAACTTTGAACTTTGAATAAGCATTGAAATGTAAACATTAAATCTGACATTATAATGCTTAAGAGTTTGAGAGATAATAAAAAAGATCACAGTTTACCCATACATGAACTGAGGGCAAGCTACAACCTGCCACTAACGTGATAGACAGAGATTGGTGTGCCGTTCACATCTGACCGCGGGACACGATAGCAAACACAGAGAAACTCTGAGCAAGGGCTTTGATCTGAAGCAGATGTTTGCGGCAGGAGGCTGATGCACCAGCTTCGCTCATTCAAATCGCCAGATTGTGTATTCAGAGACGAGATCAGAGCTGCAAGTTCTCATGTGTACCAATGGTCTCCATGATCTACTTAAGCTATGATAAATTCAGGAAACGCTGCCCAATGGCGGGATTGAATAAAATACTTAGACTAGTTTCACAAGTTAGTCACCTACTTTTCTTTTTCTTCTAAACTGTTAATTAATTTTTAAAGTCATATATATTTGTCATATATAGTAAAGAAAATCTGTTAACCAATTAACAGGTTTTGACCATTGTATTATTATAGTCTTTTACCATTAAAATTATTATTATTTTTTTTACACGGTCTTAACATAGAAGCTAAGTTTATGCAACTGGCCCCAGGTCTGTCTGCTAACACATCTAAAGGCAGATGAGACAAATGCACGCTCATGCCAGATTTGTTTTGTTTTTTTCTTTCTTTTTGAAGAAATATGGAACTTTTGTAAAGGTGACCAAGAGAAATTACTTAAAATATAAAGTTCCTTCCATGACAGTAAGTCAGAGATGAAACTCTATACTATGTCTGTTCAAGTGAGGCCGTCTCTAAATGATTCCCATATGTGTCCATCACACTCCTGCCGCCAGTGATATCCATTCCAGACAAAGCCAACACTGTCTCATTCGGGTTAGTCTTTTCTCATTTCAAATTGTTTGTCAAGTTGTTTTGGGTTCATTTTAAAAAAGGCATCCATAAATTGTTAAGGTGCTTTTTTAAAAAAACCCAAATCCATCAAACAAATATGAATACAAATGTAATTTATTTATAAAAGTGAGAAATAAATAAATTACGACCAGGGGAGGAAGGCTGGTCAGCGGCACAGACTGGACAGCACTCCCCAAATGGGATCTCGGGTTTGGGACAGTCTTTCAGCTCCTCGCAGATGATTTCGTCGCACAGGACCGCGCCGGTGTCGCAAACGCAAATGCGACACGGCTCTGGTTTCCACACGTCCTTGTCCCTATAGAACTGGCCGTCCTGCGTACAGCTGCCTGGATCTTCTGTGAGGAGCGTGAGCAGAGGAAGAGGAGGAGGAAGAAGAAGCAGGAGGTGGCTGGGTAAGTGGGTGGAGAGTTAAAGCACAGCGCTTCAGGTAAAACATAGGAACCACTGTCAAAATGACATTAAAAGGCCATTAAATCCATGCTTTGGATTTGAAATCCCAAACCATAGAAGCTTCATGATTAGTATAACATGTTTCAGGTAAATCATATTAGTGGAATGCGTACAGTATAAAGCATTAAAAAGTGCATCATTTCAGATTTCAGTGCACAGGAACCACCTGATCAGCGCATAATCCATTTGGCGCTTTTGTCTTTGCTGTCAAACGGTTATAGCATTGTCACGCTCATTCAAATGCACACCACAAGATGGCAGCACAAATCTGACATCAAAGAATCCAACTAATTAACAATCATTTCAAAGTGCAGTTCGGATCTCACAACATTGGCCTGATTTACTTCTGCCCTCAGCCGTAACACTTCCAAGATGTTTACTGATACCACACGAAACTTCGTGACTAAATGTTCAATATCATCTGAATCAGTTTAAACACAAAACACATTAAATACTTAAATGACTTTTCCTTCAGTCAGTAGCAGGTTGTTTGAGCTCATGAATTCACAGGAAAAATGGGGCAGTGGAGAGAGATTGAGGGGCGATCAAATAAGCACTATGTTTGTTTACCTTACAGGCCTGTTTATTTTCTGTAAATTCCAACAGACCCCATATGGCGATGAATGGCGCCTTTCTGAAAAGTAAAGACTGAGCAATTCACAAGCTTTTGACTAATCTAAACACACGGCTCAGGAAGTGTGTGTCTGTACGCTGCCAGTTCAAACATGCCAGAGAGAGCAGGGAACGGACAGCTTTCACTCCACACACACGCTTCAGGCCCTCAGTCTTAATCAGTCTTCCTCCCATTCTATTTCTAAATCTGCTGCTCTACTGTCTTAGCTACAGGAACGCAACCATAAGCTCTTTTGCTTTTTTGAAGTGGAAAATGGAGGAAAACTCCAAATTGGACACAGGTGAGGGGAGGTCTCTGGTTTCGGATTGTGTCTATCCTTTCCCTAGTTTAAATTTCTGTGTAGGTTATTGTTAGCAAGTTAGGATGTCCATAGGCCAGTTTGGATGCCTCTGCAGTACGTAAAATGATGCCATGACTGATAGGTTAACAAATGGCCTTTGAGCTGGCGACCCAGACGAGCTGATCCATGACCCCGCTCACTACGGGGAGCTCTAAGGAAACACTCATACACCTCTCTGCTACAATAACCCAATTGTTAGCTTTTGCTCAGTTTTTTTTTTAGTCTCTCTCTCTCCCCTGCCTAATTGCTTCTTTTCAAATGTATTTTATTGTTCTTTTTACTGCCATTTTTAAAACTCACTGTGAAATATCTTCTAACTTGTTTACTGGTGAGCTTATTACTCCTACATTTCCAAAATACCGTCAAAGGAATGTGGCTTGCTGAATTATAATAGCTGCCTCTGTCCTTTTCATGTTTTTCCAATAGCTTTTTGCCAGACAGTCTTTCCTGCTTTCCCCGGACTATCGTAGCCCCTGGGTAATTTAGAAAACAGATGGAAGCACTTTAACTGTATGGAACAGTAACTCTGGCTGAGGCCCACCACTGCTGACTTCAACTACTGATACACCTCTGAACCTTTCACAATTAGTCAGTGCTCTGGATGAGCCAAATAGAAAAGCAGCGCTTTCTGAATCCCTCCAGCTTAAAATTCTCATAATTCGAAGGTGTTTGGAGCATCTGCCTTTCGAGCAAGCCTGGATTTGCCCTGGTGCCCCCTGACAGCAGTGGAATGCGCTCTTTTACAGGGCCTGACCAGCTGAGCCTCCAGGCCATTAGGGGGGCTTCAGCCAGCTATGAATAAATAAAACAATGATGAAATAAAACAATGAGTCAATAAATAAATCAGCGCTGTGTGCTTGTGTGTTTAAAGGATTTGGGAATGTCCCGCAGGTGTCCTAATGGATGAAATACCCTGAATACCTTCATATTGCCGCTTAATGCTGTTCGTTAGACTTCGCGCTTCAATATAAACACATTCTGACCAGGCGCTATGAATCCACTTCAGAGATGCCCTAGACTAAATAAATAAAACAGAAGAAATTTGTTTATTCCCGATTTTCTCTTCTCGTTTCTTTTTCTTTTCTTTTCTTTCTTTCTTTCTTTCTTTCTTTTTCTTTCTTTCTTTCTTTCTTTCTTTCTCTTCTCCATTTTCCTTTTCCTTTTTTTATTATTATTTTTTTTAAAAAACCTGTTTTTAAACAGAAATATTTATTTAGTCGTGCTTATTTTCTTTGTTTTCCAGTAAAAGTATTGTCATTTCAAATACGCATATATTATTCCCAATACCTTTGCCCCGCGACTTTCAACCTGGCAGAGCGCAAAGTATTATCTTTCATTACTATTTACGCAATATATTCAAGCATTACCGTTTAAAGAGATTTAACAAACCTAAAAGCACAAGTGCATTAAACCGAAACGTTTCTGCAACTTTTGAGCGTAAAATGAGAAAATGGTGGGCAAACTCACGGTCATCCTCCTCTTGGCATTTGACAACGGCCAAAAATGCGACTAGTGTTGCCACAAATAGCAGTAAAGTCCTTGAATCCGCCGACAGGATCATGTCTAAACTGCAGACATGCGGCGTTTCAGGAGCAGAAGAGAAAGCGCTTGAATTTAGTGTTTTCTCCTAGTGACGGGCATGAAGCATTTAGTCCAGAATGGTGGTCGGTGAAGCTCGAGACTCCTGCAGAAACTCCGTGCGGACTAATCCAGGGGCCCGCAAATTTGAGTCCATGCAGCTCTGAATGGAGAGCGTGCATTCGGAAATAAAAATCCACCCCTTTTACCCCCCATGAAGCTGAAATTGGAGAACCTTTGCCCTGCTCTCCCCTCTCGCACCCATTCTTTAAGAGCCCTCCTTTCACGTGCAGCTGAGAGACAGGAGCCCAGTAAACCTCTGCCAAGAAAGCAATCTTTCAAGTGCAATTATTCACGTTTTACACATTACAGTCATTCTGAAACAAAACTTATAAATAAGGCATAAATGTTTTAAAGTGGATGTTAATATTACAGTTTTATTTTACGTTTTCATGATTTTAAGTCTAAATCTAAAAATCTAAATCTAGGTATTTCTCTGAGCTCACATATCCCTCCAGTAATATCACAATGCATTGTAAACTGCTTTTGCTAGAATGAATGCATTTTTTTTTTTTTTTTTATTTATTTATTTTTTTGTTAAATCATATAGAATGTGTGCAATTCAGAGTAAGACGGTCTTAGATCCTCCATCCCTCTCCAGGAATTATAGGAAATTTTGCTGCAGTGCCACTAATAAGTTCGCCAAAGCCACTGCTTTGAAACAACACAGCAAGTGCTATATGTAAATGAATATTAATGTTATGTTTAACTTAACTTGACATTTAGCTTCAACCCTGATAAACACACCTCAAAAAGCTAGTCGAGGTCTGTAGGATGACTAGAACCTTCCAGGCAGGTGTGTTGGTGCAAGTTACAAGAGCTACAGTATACTCTCCTGGACATTGGCTCGTCAGGAGCAGGACTTAAAATGATAATATAAACTGAAGTATATGATGTATGTAAATGATGTATATGATGGTACCCATGATATAAACTAAGGAGAAGCAGGCCATATTATTACTAACAGAGGGAACCTGCAAAAAAAGTGAAAGGTGTGTGTATGTCGTGGTATTCCCTACATTATGGGGAACAAATGTCTCCACAAGGACAGTAATAACAGTAAATTTTGACCATACAGAATTACATTTTTTTTGAAAATCTGAAAATGAAACAGTTTTATGTGAGGGGTAGGTTTAGGGTAAGGAAATAGAAAATACAGTTTGTATAGAAAAAAAGCCAAAAACAATTATACCTATAGATTTATGGAATAAACCCATAAAACATGGAAACCCAACGTGTGTGTGTGTGTAGGTTAGAGATATTGTAGAGATGCAGGGTTAAGGTCAAAGTGCAGCAAAAGAATTTTTTTGGTTATGAATGGCCTGACAAGGTTGGAAAATGTTGATGCTGATCTTGTAAAGCCATCTGGCCAGGTGTTATCACTAGATCCTTCTGTCAGACCTGATAAAGCTGCATTCAGCCTTAAGACAGAAATCACTTGATCCAAACATTACATGCTAATATATATATAAAAAAGTAGGTTTAAGGCTATTTTTGATCAACAGGTATGTATAAAGAACCAAACAGTAATAAGACAAGTAATTTCCTGACAGTTAAAAGTGTTTTATAGCCTACTGAAAATCATACTCAGACTTAATGCTGTCAACAATGAAACCACTTGGGAGAGAACTGCAAGGTGTCTTATTTCTTAGCATAAAAGAGGACAATGGTACAAGAGGAATACCAAATTATTGTTTTAAGTGTGAAAGTATAGCAGAAGTAGCACAGATTTTGGTCACACTTTATATTAGGTGGCCTTAACTACTATGTACTTGCATCAAAAAGTAAGTACAACATACTTAATGTTGTCATATTGTATTGCAAAACACTTTTGCTTCTATTAAGGTGGGATACGGGTAAGGTTAGGGTCAGGTTTGGTGGTATGGGTAGGTTTAAGGGTGGGTTAAGGTGTCAACAGTGTAATTATAAATATAATTACAGAAATTAATTACAGATGTAATTATGTATAGGTATTTTTAAAAATATAAGTACAGTGTAAAACATGTATGTACACAATAAGTGCATTGTACCAAATGATTAATTTAAATGTAAGTACAAAGTAGTTAAGGCCACCTAATATAAAGTGGGATCCAGATTTTTAAAGGTCTTCACATTAAGTTTTCATTTAGAGCTGGCAAAAGCTATGAAAAGAGTGACACTTTATCTCACAGAGTATGACGCAGCCTGCAGTGATGTCATGCATGGTTGTTGTCACCACTAGAATTACATACTGTAGCCAAAGCACAATAAACTCATAAATATATATATATATATTTAAAAAAAGGAAATAGTACACATGATAATCTGGTTGACACTCCAACAAAGTGGCGTTATTTCACTTTAATGCTTACTGTCAGTTATCATTAAACAGAAAATAAAAATAAATAAATAAATAAAACAAAGAAGAAAAAGATGGCACACAAAATCACACTGGAGGAGATAAAAGTGAGACAGTCTACCTGCACCCAAAAACAGTTTGCTTGTAAGTTTTTCAGTAGCCTACTGCAGGAAGTGCTGAACAACAGTGAGTTCTTTTTGTACATTTTTGTACAGTTATGTTAATTTCTATAGATCTTTATCTCTCTCTCTCTCTCTTCAGGGTAAGCACCCCCTGCTGGTCTCACTATTACCTCTTCCAGCAGGAACCTAATTTTGACCAGGCTCAACTCTGCTTGGCTTAGTGGGCAAAAACAAACCAATATCGAGTAGTCCTCATCTTGGATATTTTTTTTTAAGTTAGAAGTTGTCTGAAGTTGGTTGAAAAGGCTAATTTATGTTGAGACTTGTTTACAGAAAAAATAAAACTAAAAAAAAATAAGTGACAGTTCTATCATCATACTGACTCTCAATGCCATTCCAAACCTAAATAACTTTATTTGCAAAACTCAAAAAGTGTCATTCTGCTATTCTTTCTAATACAGTGAAAGCAACATGTTAACTGTCTGGGCCAGCTTAGCCAAATTACCCCATGCTTAATGTCTGTGCGTTTATTGTCTGCATATTTAGGGGCCAAGCACCAGAGGTGCGGTGGCACCTATTGTATCCGTTGGCGTTATTATTATTCCGCTTCTTCTTCTTCTTCTTCTTCTTCCTCTTCCGCCGCAAGTCTATGGCAGCCCATAGAACCGCTTGCGGGAAAGTTGTATAATTTTGCACACTGATAGAGGACAGTCCCAACATTAACCATAGCAAGTTTGGAGTCTCTAACTCAAACTCTCTAGCGCCACCACTTGTCCAAACTTTCAAAAGATTTATGCTAATAACGTTTGAACCGTAAGGCACACAACAAAAATTCTTTTTTCCTCTGATTCCTTGGCTTATGCCGAGTTGAATGGACACCAAAATTCAAAAATCGTAAGGTTTAGTTTTTTCGCTATTCTCAATTGTTCGTAAAACCTACTTTTTCGAACTCGTCCTAGGCCGTTGCACCGATTGTCACAAAAATTGATCCAGATCATCTTCAGACCATGCTGGCAAAAAGTTATGGAATTCAAGTCGATTCGTCCAGCCGTTCACGAATAACACGCGAAAGAATTCTACGAAAAGCTAGCAAAAATCAATGTGAGGCTATATCTCCGTAATAGTTTGTCATATTGACACCAAACTTGGTGTGTGTTATAACAAGCATGACCTGAGCCTACCTGCAGTGTTTCGGTGCAGTGCCCCCTAGTGGTCAGGAGATACGAAAAATGGCTCTTTTTCTTTATAACGTCTGAATGATTTGTCCAAAAATCACAAAACTGGTCTCTTTAGATTCGGTGTGTCATACCGAGTCGAACCATATCCAATTTTCCCATGTCAGCCATTTTGGGTGTCGGCCATTTTGAATTTAGCTTTAAAATGCTGTATCTTAAGAACGGATTAGCGTATCGTTTCGACATTAATTACAAAAATGTTCGGCACCATGCCCTGAATGTACATAAAAATTTTGGGGCCAGCGCCACCTTGTGGTCAAAAGTTATAACGAAATTTCGAAAACTGCTAATAACTTTTGCGTACATTAGCCTATTGTCATGAACCTGATGTCAAAAGATTCCTTGGGTCAAGCCGAGAACGTTGATACCCATAATGCCAATATTGGCCAAACTTCCTGTCCGCAATTTTGATTAATGTACAAAACCTATTTTTTCGAACTCCTCCTAGACCGTTAGTCCGATCTTCACCAAATTTGACTCAGATCATCTTCAGACCATGCTGACAAAAAGTTATGGATTTTGTGTCGATACACAAAACCGTTTTCGTTTAGCGCATCAACGAATTTACTGGAAAGATGCCAAATTGCATCCGAGTCTGTATCTCTGCAAAGCTTTGACATATTGACACCAAATTTTATATGTGCTATTGTCACCACACTCTGACCAAGCCACATCAATTTGGTAACAGTGCCACCTATGGGTCAGAAGTAATACGCCATTCACTAAACATTAATAATGAAATTTACAAAAATGCTAATAACTTCTGTTTACATTAGCCTATTGGAATGAAACTGATGCCAATAGATTCCTTGGGTCAAGTCGAGAACATTGATACCCATTATGCCGAAATTGGCCAAACTTCCTGTCCGCCATTTTGATTAATGTACAAAACCTACTTTTTCGAACTCCTCCCAGACTGTTAGTCCGATCTTCACCAAATTTGACTCAGATCATCTTCAGACTATGCTGGCAAAAAGTTATGAATTTCGTGTCGATATACGAAACCGTTTTCGTTTAGCGCATCAACAAATTTGCTGGAAAGATGCCAAACTACATCTGAGGCTGTATCTCTGCAAAGCTTTGACATAATGACGGCAAACTTTGTATGTGTCATTGTCATTTCACACAGAACACGTCACATCAATTTGAAAACAGCACCACCTGTTGGTCAAAAGTGATAAGCCATTAAATTTTATTACGATTGGTTGTAATTATGATTTTTCAGCCATTTCAACTGATATTATCCTAAAATGGCTTAAGTTACTCACTGTTGTAGTCGGTCTGCTGCTCCTTGCCGTGCTTAACTCCTCATTCTGCCTCTTTTGTGCTTGGCCCCGCAATTGCTGCTTGCAGCTATATTTTGTATTCATTTTTGTTGTCCTCTTGTCCACATGTATAGAATTGTATTGGCTACGGTACCACTAACCTGACAGTTCATGTTGCCACCTGCACAGTAGGTCATGGTAACACTTCTGTTCACAGCAGTTGTCATTTACTTTTTTGCATCTTTGTCTTTATCTGACAAAATTTCTCCATTTTTCCCCAGTCAAATAGTCGCACAATAACTAACATCACATTTTTAGCAGAGGAATGAGATGTGTGCAACACAGGTACAGAGCATTAAAAAGAACTGAGAATGTTTTCATTAATTATGCCCCAAAAACATAAGAGTCTATCTTTTAGCTCAGGCATGACCAGTCCTGCTCCTGGAGGTCCACTATCCATCAGAGTTCTGTTCCAACCCAAATTAAACACACCAGAATCAGTTAATCAAGGTCTTCAGAATCAAAAGAAACTTCAGGCAGATTTGTTGAGCCTAAATCTGCGGGAAAGTGGCCCTCCAGGAGCAGGATTGGACAGTGAGTTACCACTAAGGTCACAAGTAATTGACATCTTTGTCAGTGCTTTGCACTGATGCTAGAGCAGGGCATGTACATGAACAGGTATATGCATAAAGCTACAGGAAGTCAGTTGCGTGTGATTAAAAGAGGTGTGATGTGGGCACTACACCGTTTAAGATGGCTGGAAGGCTGCAATAGGCCTTTAGGATGAGTTTGGAGCTGAACAGCATACTCCGTCAGGAAGGGTGTGATTTTCCTGATGTTGCAATCAAACACTGCCTCCAGGTTTCTTGCTGTCCTGGTTGGAGTTAGGCCCAAGTGATACCATGAAGTTGTGGCTGACTGATGGGTTTTTAGGGATCACAAGGAGCTTTAGAAAGACACATACACTCTGCGATTTTTTGTCTTTTTTTAAAACCGAGCCAAATTCCAGCTTTCCAGATATTAATAATTCCAGATATGCATTGTTTACCATACATTGCACAAGGGGTAAGAAGAGGCAATTAACAGCTCCTGACTGACAGTTGGAGGGTCGGACAGATTTCTGACATGTCAGAAATTTTTGTTGCATTTTTACATACAGTTTACTTGTTCAGCGAGAGTTGGCATTTAACAAAAACACTGCTAAAATTGCATAGTGTATGGCTAGCTTTATCTAAGCTGAGCTGTCCTAAAGTCATGCAGAGATATGTGGTGAAATGGTAGGCTTATCAGTTTGATATAAAAGGCAGAGCTGATATATCTACATTTAACAAGAAGACAGTTCTGATCTTTTCTAATACAGTTCTTTTTTACTTCAATACTGAAGATCCCCAAGAACTGTCATGATAAATGAAATAATTATTTAAAATTAAACTTTTATTATTTTTATTATTTCATTAAATAATATTTTATACTGCTTCCGTGCATTGAGTCAAAGTCTGTGAAAACAGCAATACACATAACATCATACATCTAGTCATTATAAAATCTAGGACTTGTTTATCTCTTGTTTATCTCTTGTTTAGCTTACATTATCAGTATAGCTAACATCAATTTACGGAATCAGTGCTGACTTCCCAGCACAAGAGTAACAGTACTGATACTTGGTATTATTGATATTTTTATAATTATTCAGGGATTCTTGTGAATAAAAATATGTGTGCACATACACATACCGCTTAGTACTGCTTGTCTTTGGGCTGCGACTGTGTATTTCCATGGTTGTAGATGGGAGTGGGGCCTTTAACAAAACAGCCAGAATCGCTGGCAAGCTTAAGTTTCAGCAGCTCAAGCACATGTTATTGTTAGTCCACCAGCTACAGTAGTACAGCCTCAAAAAGAGAAAGACAGAGGGAGAAGGGAATGGAAAATGTCTGTGCTGTTGCATGTGCTGAAATAGTTTTAAGCTATACAGTCTCCAGAGAGTTGACTGCCTTGCATTTTTCACTATATTCGTGATTTCAAATAGCAAGGCTAGCAAGGTGTGTTTTTGCCACTGAAGTATTCATAACCTCTGAATTTGTGAATGTACAAGTACTAGTCTGGCTGACCTCATCCAGGGTATATGTGAGGATAATGCAAGGTGAGCCTTTTGAATACTTAACCTGTCCTGTTTGTGATGTTCCACCATCTGTCTCACATCTGCTCTTCAAGTGTTTCTGATCACATCTCAAGAAGGTGCTACTTCATTTCCCTACTAAGTCTTGTTTGCTCAGAAGTATTTCTTATCATTGAAAGAAATTTAGGGAAATTATATTCAGAGATGCAAACATGAGCCATCAAATTCCATCAAGTCATTAAAATTGAAGACATATTTTCTACTGAATGACATTAACAGAAAGAGAAAAAACTGTGTTTGGTGTTAAAGGAAGGATTCCACCCTTGTCGACTGATAATCAATCATTTTGCATGTATCTCTTATCACTTCAGACGTTTGTTCTACCGTAAGAGCCCTGTGAAGTGGATCATCACAAGATATTCCAATATGATTCCAGTTCGAAAAGAGAGTATATGTTCCATTCAGTGGTCATTAAAGTGTGCGAGACGTGAATAAATTTGATTTATTTACAGAGGTATATTATGTCACACACTTCACATTTCTCTAGTAAGTTTCGTCATGAATCCATGAATGAATGTTGCGAAGTGAAATAAACTTCAACGGATTTCCTGTGGTGGCATACAAGGACTGGAAGTAAGAAACACTGGTCTAGTCACATCATTTTGGTAAATTCATGGTAACTGATTTTGTATAACTGTCCACTGTTTCATATATTATCATTATGCCATCCTACTCCTGGAGGGCCAGCATCCTGTAGAGTTTAGCTCCAACACACTTGAAAGTTTCTAGTGAGTCTGATGACTTTAGGCTCGATCGAGATTAGCAAAATCTGCACAGAACCGATCACCAGTAATCACCGCAAGATGCATGCTGGTTAGAAATGTGTTTGAGAGCAGTCCACCTTGCTCTGATGTCATGCCGACGTATGCCAAATACCTCTTGCAACAGCGAGTCAGCCATGTAGTCCAGCACAGTTGCTCTCCCCCAGCTGTGCTGACCAAAGGCAGGAAGGGAAATGACTTGCTGATGCAACCCAGTCTCATGGTAGTTTGTGACATAGTCACAAAATTTTAATCTATTGATTCGTGTTCACAGACACAAATTTCCCCCTTTTTTTATGTCACTCAGCACAATTTTCAATTGAATGTATTTTACTAGGGATTGGTGCAGGGTACCCCTTCCATGTTTAAATCTTCACAATTGCAAAACTAGAAATGATTTTATAAATATTTATTATTTTGGAGCACCTAACACCACTCCTACTCCTACTCCCACTTCTCAACTACATAAAACACAAGCAAATGTACAAAAGTACAAGCACATGTATTTATTGCAAAAATGGGCCACAAACAGTATAAAGGTATTACAAACATCTCGTGGTGCATTCCAAATCTTCCAAAGCCATGCAATATTGTTATATGAACAGACTGAGTGAAATTTAAAGTTTTATCACTGAAATAATCTTGCTCTGTGGATGCAAGCAGTCATGTCTCGTTCAAAAATATACATGACGCAATTGGTCATGAGACACACAAGATCCAATGGCATTTCAGAATCTAAGCTGACGTAATGACACAATCAGTCACAAGACACACAAGAGCCAATGCCATTTCACAATCAAAGCTGACGTACTGCTTACTTCCTCGGGCGCCAATTTTGAATGTGCACAGTAAACAGACAGTTTTACTGCAGATTGTGGATGGAGACGGTGATTGTTTTTTTCACACAAATCAATTGGTTTACCTTGGAACACTTGGTATTTTATTTATTTTTTTGCTTTGAAATAAACAGTGTTTGTTGTCATGTATTCCTGTTATATCTTATGTTTTATATAATATACAAATGGGTAGGTTTAGGGGTGGGGTTGGGTCAGATGCTCAAAAATTGTGTAAATAAAATGTAAATAACGTTATATGGTGGCTGATGCTTCTGTTCGGAGAAGTAGAGTGCTTTCAAGCTACCTGAGCACATGGTACTCCCAGCAATGTCAGAGTGGGTTGTCAATACCATAAAGAATGGTTATACACTCACTATACACCTATGGACTACTTCATAGCGGTAGACCTAAAAGATACTTGTACTTTCATAGCCCCTTATCTCAGCTTTCTGAGAATTGCTTTTGAGGGCATTGCTTATCAGATAAAAGTCCTGCCATTCAGCCTGGCTTTGGCACCACGCACTTTGCATGAATGCAGCGCTTTCTCCCCTGAGGGAAGAATGCAGGTGCTAAACTACCTCAATGACTAGCTTATCATTGCTCAGTCCCAGGCACTGCTAGAAGACCCCAAACACAAGAGAGTTCAGGCTACCCTTACCAAAAAGTAGTATACTTCGTTTATTTGAATAAGTATACTTAAGTAAAGTTCAAGTATATTTTTAGTATACGTTATGTAGTAAGTATACAAATATCAGTGTACTAGTAGTATACTTGTAAGTGTACTATTTCAATACTCCTTGGGACTAAATTGGCCCACTTTCTAGTATATAAAAGTATACTTTTAAGTATAACAGTAGAAAACTTTTAGTACACAACTAGTTTACATCAATGTTTTTAGCTCGTACTGCAGCTATACTAAAAGTGAACTTATAGGTATACTGATAGTTTACTAATTAAATACTTGTAGTAGCATTTTTAGTACACTTTGAAGTATAGTCTCAGTAAACTACTAGTTTAGTAGTTTTATACTGCAGGTATACTCGTAAGTTTTCTTCAAGTGAACTTTACATCATACTTTGAGTATACTACTATGTCCCTTTTTAGGTATTCATTTGTATATATTTTGTTATATGAATATCTGAACATACAAAACATCAAAAGAAGGAACAGGGCATCTGCTTGTAAACAAAAACATTTTATTCTAGCTTCATGCATTCTTTTTTTAAACACTTGAATGTGGGTAAATTTCATAAATAAAAAATAAAGAAATAACATTTTGAACAAAAAGCTGAAAACAAGACTATGAATTGGATTCAGAGTAATATAATCAAAATGTAGATGGAGTTGATCAACACCCCACAGCTTGACAGTCATTATTACCTCTTCATTGGTCGACATTTTATTCCACAACGTTACACAGTTTTGATACTGTTTTATGTTTGATGAGCCTGTTAGACTACATAGGGATTCATTTGTTGTTTCAGTTCCTTCTTCACTTGCGTTTTTTGTAAATTCTGTACAGAAGATGTGTACTAGTGCCCCCTACCATATAACAATGAAAACACGGATTCTATGAGCACAAGTATAGCTCAAATATATTTAGACTATATTTAGACTTTTTTTTTAAGTATAAGCCAGGTATACTTAAATGTCATTTTAAGTATATTTCTGAGAAGTACATAAAAAGTATAGTTTCCTTTTTGTAGTTTAAAAGAAGTATACTAATAGCACACTTCTTTTTCGTAAGGGTATCCTCAATGCTTTGACCTCATTTGTGTCAGGCAGGGCCATCCCTCTGAAATAGTTCCAGAGACTGCTTGGTCTGATGGCAGCTTGCTTGGTCTGGTTTGCAGCATATGAAGCCATTACAAATCTGGTTAAAAGATTGCATGCTGCAGGGCACACGGAAAGCTGGGACAGCGTGCATTGTGGTAACACACATCTATCAGCATGCTGGTGCTGTGGCTCAACACAAGCATGTACAAGTGGGGTGTCATAATGGGCAGAGTGGTCAGACGGAAAGTAATCACTATGAATGTCGCTGGAGAGTCCTTTGTGGTGGCACACTAGCGTTAGGCTCTAGAATGAGCGTCCAGAAGCGGTGGCAGATAAATTGCCTGGAGATGAAGTCTGTCCATCTGGCTCTTCAGGAATTCTTGATGTTTATGAGGGACTGCCACATTCTCATCTGGACAGACAATACAGTGGTGGTGGTGTACATCAACCATCAACGATGAGCTTGCTCACATGCCCTGCAAAGGATGAAACGGCGACTACTTCTTTGGGCAAATCAAGTATTTCTTTCAGTCTGGGCAGCCCATGTTCCAGGCAGACTGAACTGTGGAATGGACATGCTGTCCAGAGAGGGCATTGTGCCGAGGGAATTGAGGTTGTGCCCCCCAAACGGTAAGTCTGATTTGGAAACTCTTTGTGGAAAGAGAGATTGACCTCTTTGCATCAAAAGAGAATGCCCATTGCCCGTTATTCTTTTCTTCGAAGAGTGTGTCCTTGATGGGGGATGAGCTGTCGAACTGCTAGTTAGTGGGACGCAAATATATTCCATCTAGAAAATACACTTAGTGCTGCAGAAGATCAGGGAGGAAAATGACTCACTGATAACAGCAAACATCTTGCTGATAACTCTGAAGTGGCCCAATGTGCTTTGTTTTGCAGGCGCTAAGGACAGCAACCCAGTTTCAAAGCAGAGACTGTCACTCTGGATAGTGGAAGCTATTCGCCTGTCCTAAGTCTGTGTGTTAAAAACCCCATCAGCATTTACAGGAAGCTCCCGCTCAGTCAAAATATTCTAAGGTAAGGTGGAGATGGGAGATGCCTTGGAGTTGAGCCCGCCAACTGGGCAAGTGCTCAAACGCCATTGGCTAATGTAGTGCAATAGCAAGATTCAGTGAGGCTTCAGGAAAGTTCAGAGAAAGGGATTTCCTCTAGCGATGACTCAATATCTCATTCCCTCCCTTCAGGGAACCAAGGTTACGTTAAGTAACCTGAGCCATGTTTTTTCGAGTATGGAGGTGCTTCAAGAAACATTTAGTTGTGTTCAGAAGTGTGTGGCAGACCTTCTGTTAGCTTTAGGTATGTATCTATTACCAACAGAATCCAATCAGAATTTAATTAATTTAATCAATAAATTGTTTGACCGGACCATACTATATCTATATAGTACACATAGGAAGCAATGTGGAACGCACATGACGAAAGGGAGTTACCTCTCCCACTTCTGGTAGTTTTACTGAGATTTCTTATCCTATGCGAACTGGCCATTAATATTACAGATGTCCTGCGGTAGAATTACATTATTCCATTTACCCTTGTAAAACAAATCGCTGGCTCCTGTGTCAGCAGCACCACACACATGCGTCATGGTACTCCCATGAACACATGTCAAAGACTGACAAGGAGGACAAGAATCTATTGAATAAAGTCATTATTTTTGTTTTCTTTGCACAGAGAAAGTATTCTCGTAGCTTCATAAAATTACAGTTGAACCACTGATGTTACATTGACTATTTTAATGATTTCCTTAACTACATTTCTGGGCCTTGAACGTGGTAGTTGCATTGCTGTCTATGCAGGGTCAGAAAGCTCTCGTATTTTATATAAAATATCTTCATTTGTTTCGAAGATGAACGAAGGTCTTACAGGTTTGAAACTATTTTCATTTTTGGGTGAACTATTCCTGTAAAGGCAATTTGGTGTTTCACAAATCATTATAAATTCACCTTTGAGCATGAAGCAATTTATTTTTGTAATAAACAGTAGTGATTTTTTTTTTTTTTTTTTTTTTTTTTTTTTGGTAGCACAACACAGCGTTACAATTTCTGACAATGGAAGAATAATAAGGAAACAAATGGGGTCAGCAGCTAGGAGGAAGAAGTGGAATGAGGATGAGTGGTAGAAGAGTAAGAAGGCAAAACAGAGGAAGAGGTAAAAGAGGGCACTTTTGTTTACCATATTCTCAGTCATGGCTTTACAGTGGCTGTGGTTTCAGTGTTGGAAGAATGACTGTGTCTTCAATCATTCAAACATTTCATAGACAAAATAGTTATGTTATCCAAAAATATGCACTGTATTCTATCTGTGTCCTTGAACTCTTATTTTGATATTCCTTGATTTTATTTTGCCTTCCTTCAGATTTTGTGTGTTGAGTTCCTGTTTCCTTTGTTGCTAGGATTATTCATTGTATCATGGTTTAAGTGATTAGTGTTGCACCAGCCTTGTCACAGTGTATTTATGGTCTTCTGTTTGTCTTTGTCCGGTGTTGTTTGTGCTTTTCACAGTGGAATCCTGCTTTTGTTTTGTTTTATTGAAAGGTTGGTTTCTTTACTGCAATCCTGCTTTTTGTCTTCCTCTGGGAACCACACCTTGACAGTAATACTGTTTACTTACTGTAATGCTTCATATTACAGTAATCCACTTGCACTGTATGATTTACAGTAAATATACATTATACAGATACATACTGTAAAACATAAACACACATTTACATATTTTGTCTTTTTTTCTGTATTACAATGACATTGTAATG
This sequence comes from Cirrhinus mrigala, assembly GCA_036247105.1. Lineage (NCBI taxonomy): Eukaryota > Metazoa > Chordata > Actinopteri > Cypriniformes > Cyprinidae > Cirrhinus > Cirrhinus mrigala. Next base: position 16,987,171 of record CM070017.1, on the reverse strand, counting down.
TAATTTGTTGACAGACCAACATTACAAGTGAAAATGTGAATCTGGTTCAATCTTATGCAATCAATATCACACTTACAGTAATGTTTAACTTTGTAATGTTGAAACTGATACACAGGTATGCCATACATTAAACATGCATTGTCACCAAAACTGCAGCCATTGCTCACGTCAGAAAATACTTTCAGAGTGCATGGTTATGTTGAGAACATGTCTAAACAGTTTGACTTGTTGATCTTTGACTTGTTGACTTGTTTGTGAACAATGGCACAAAGACTTCTCATTCTGATGCCACTGATATGCTCATTGACATAAATATTTACTTTTGAGAGATAAACTAAGGGTTTTGAGCAAGTTACAGGCTTTTGCAGGTAATTCATTTTGTAGTACTGTTTGTACAGATTTAGAAATGCACTTACTGGTTACTGTCGCTTTTGTGAGATTATTTTCAGTTATTGCTGACTGGTTTCTAAATTTGCTTGTCTTGTCCTCATCTCATAACTGTGTGTGAGAGCATGTCTTTTGGTTGCATTGTCCTGCCGTGTGTCTAATGCCACATTCTTGTCTCTATGTGTCAACAAATGGCTTTACTTTCCATTTCCATTGACTCAGTCTTGTGTTCTGTGTTTGGAACAAAGTGTCTGGATTCTACCAGACCCTTTTGTCTAATTTGGTTTTGGATGCCAGGATTCTGACACCTGTGTACATAAAAAAGGCATATGTGGCTGGACGCATGAAGCAATTTCAATAGCCACTCAGGTAAGTTATTTTTTTATTATTATTATTATTATTATTTTTAGCTTAAGAAGGTGGATTGGTTTTTATTTTAAGTAAGACTTCCTAAATCAAAACTGGACCAGTGTGCTGTGAGCAAAGTTGACATATATCTGATACAATAAAGCCACTCCTCCTGTATGTCTAGCACCAAATGAATGCAGTTTACAGCATTTTATAAATGACTTTTGCAGGTAATAAAGTCACCAAAAGTTTCCAAAAATCTCTGTTTTCAAGGGTAGAAAACTCTGGAGTAGTGTGAATGCCAAGTGTAATCATAGCAAAAGTTGTTCATTTTAAAATAAGAATGCACTAGTGTAAACATAGCCTACATACTTTTTACATACATGTTGTTGATTTAGATGATTTGGCAAGTTTATATGATTCTTCTTCTCCTATAGCAAAGATGTAGCGCTATATAGTGGCATATAGCTAAGATATAGGAATCTATAGTGCACTGTCTTTTGCGATACTGTAGCAGCCCTTACGAAAAAGAAGTTTATTCAAGTGCGCTATTAGTATACTTCTTTTAAACTAAAAATACTTTCAGTATACTTTTATATACTTCTCAGAAATATAATTAAAATGACATTTAAGTGTACTTGATTTATACTTAGAAAAAGTCTAAGTATTTGAGCTATACTTGTGCTCTGAGAATCCGTGTTTTCATTGTTATACGCTAGGGGCACCATTTCACGTATTGTACGGAACTTCCAAAACACGAGTGAAGAAGAATCCGCTTCCACGTGTAACCACAATCGTCAGACATAAAACAGTATCAAAACCATAGATATGTAAAACTGTATAACGTTATGGAATAAAATGTCGACCCATAAAGAGATAATAATGACTGTCATGATTTGGGGTGTTGATCAACTCCATCTACGTTTTGATTATCATAATTAGTATTTTTTTTTTTTTTTGCGTTTTGTTCAAAATGTTGTTTATTTATTTATTTATTTATTTTTATTTATGCAACTTACCCACATTCAAGTGTTTATAAAAAATGGATGCATGAAGCTATAATAAAATGTTTTTGTTTACAAACAGATACCCTCTACTTTCTTTTGATGTTTTGTCTGTTCAGGTATTCATATAACAAAATATATACAAATTAATACCTAAATAGGGACATCATAGTATACTTAAAGTATGATGTAAAGTTCACTTAAAGAAAACTTACGAGTATACATGCAATATAAAACCATTAAACTAGTAGTTTACTGAGACTATACTTCAAAGTGTACTAAAAGTATTTAATTAGTAAACTATCAGTATACCTATAAGTTCACTTTTAGTATACTTGCGGTACAAACTAAAAACATAGATGTAAAATAGTTGTGTACTCAAAGTTTACTTCTGTTATACTTAAAAGTGTACTTTTATATATTAGAAAGTGGCCCAATTTAGTCCCAATGAGTATTGAAATAGTACATTTAAAAGTATACTACTAGAACACTGATATTTGTATACTTACTACATAAAGTATACTTAAAAAATATACTTGAACTTTACTTAAGTATACTTAATAAAATAAAATTGAAGTATACTTCTTTTTGTTAAGGGAGACAGCTGCATAGTTATAATTTTCTCTCTGACAGTATTGATATTGTAAGTAAATAAATTCATAAAGTCATTACTCATGTGTTGTTGGGAAAAGGCTGCACCTGTTGATGCTTTATTTTTGTAAATTTAGCCAACCACTTTCACATACAAAATGCAGAGGTGAGGAGCAGAACAGCTTAACACTTTGGACCACACGGTGGTTAAACAAACAGGAGGCATTACAAGCAAAACAGATGATGAAGATTTAAGAAAGCAGGAGGGAGTACAAATCTTGTATTCTACACAAATCTTAAACTCTACAATGTATTTAACAGGAATCCTGTGTAAATGATAAAGAACAGGAGAGATGCGCTCAATGGAAGAGGTTCCAGTAATTATGAGTGTGGCTAAATTTTAGAGAACCTGAGAAACTGAAATTTAGAGAGAAGATTAAAAGGTAATCCAAATGTATGGAGATAACTGAAGTTCTGTATAGTGGAAATATACAGACAGAGTGATAGCACTGACATGCTTCAAAAGACAAATTATCATTGATGACACTCAGACTTTTAACCTGAGAAGATGGAGTTATCATGGAATTATCAATAGTAAATGAAAATCTGTCAGATTTTGCCATCAAGAAGACCCTCAGATTTATTTGTATTTAGCTTGAGAAAATTGCACGATTACCAAACTTTGATTTCATCTTAACATTACAGAAGAGAAGAGGAAAGAAGTGTAGGATTAGGTTTAAAGGGAAAAGTAGAGTTGGGTGTAATCCGCATAGCAGTGAAAATTAATAACACATCAAATACCATCTGCATATAATTTCAAGAAGGGATTCAAGAATCTCTGTGATATTAGGGAGAGGGTATGCATCACTCTCTGTTATAGTATTAACCTTCCGGTTATCAACACACAATGTCATATTACCATCTTTTTTTTGGAACCAGGACAACAGGGGGTGCCCAGGCCAAGTGAGACAGTTCCATGATACCCGCCTTTAAAGAGCAGGTCATTTTAAAGTGTCCTAATATTGTGTTGGAGTCCCTTACAACAGGTTTAAATGCATCTAAGGTCAGAAAACATTGAATTTTTTCTTAGAAGAATACATTATATATAAGAATACATTTAATATAAGAATCATTTCTCAATGATTTTTTCAAAGATTTTTTGAGTTCTAAGCTCAAGGTCTGTAAATTCCTCCCTTTCTTAAGCCTACCTTATCAATTTGAGCCAGAGTCCAAGGATGATACTGATACAGATGCACAACCGGAAACTGCATCGCAAGCATGACTTGATCAGGATGTTCCTCAGGGGTAAGTTTAAACTTCGTATGCGGTACAAATTGTATTGCTGTGGTATCATGGAAAAAAATGAATTTTAACCACTGCTTCTTTACATCATCATCTTTCCACAATGAAAACAAAGCAAATTTGATTTCACAGCGCAGAACACTGCGTCTTTTCGACATGATGTAAACACACTCCCGGAAGTGTTTGTGGGCAGGTCAGACTGTTCGTATTTCGTGGGCAGGCAGGGATTATGCAAATGTGTTACTGTATATTGGTAACAGGCCGAAGATTCAAAAATATGATGACTCGTTAAGGCGGTTCTGAGTCGACTCTTTCTTTTGAGAGACAATATCTTCATTTATTATGCACATTTTTGATTAACAACTTTGCACACTGTTGAACATTGAAGGATAGCTATGTTACAAACTGCAAAAAATGTATTTTTTGAAAACCCATATGACCTGCTCTTTAACATCTCTTCCAGCTGATCTCTCACAACAGCTAATTGAGAAGGACTCATGCGATGAAGTCGCTGTTTAATGGGCACTGGATGTCTATCATAGAGGCAGTGTTGAAGAACATCTGTCTGTCTAGGACAGAGTTGGTCTCCAAGACTTGCCTTAGTTGTTGATTTCCATCAGGCGGTAAGTGAGCACCATTCACAATGATATCAATTAATGTTTGTTCATCAAGGCTGTCATGTGGTCATGATAGCAGTGGGAGTTAGCATGGAGGAATGGAACTGAGTAGGGAGAGGTTCTGATTAGTGCTCTTCAGATGTTGTCATTTTCATACGTAGTGACTTCACCACAGATACACTTGCCTGGCCTGGTTCGACATGGTAGTCTTTATCAGGGGCAGACTTGAAGGAATATTTCCTCTCTGTTACGTTAATTTGCAGTCCAATAAAGATGAAGTCCACTGCATAGGCAAGGGCTTTGGAGTTGAGGACAGCAACCCGTAATTGAAAGGTCGTACTGTAGAGAATAATAGGCAGATTTATCCATCCTAATGGAGCTTCTGCTTTACCATTAGCTAAGGAAAGAGGACTAAGGGTCGAAGGGTGAAGGTGAAGGAGGGTAGTCTCAGTCTCAGACGTCACGCCCACGGAACAATGGCTAAACGTCTGATGCATATGGCACACTTATCTGGAAACTCTTCAGGAGTTTTAAAGTCGTCATCGGATTGATTAAATTATACAGGATTTTCGGGAGACGTGTGTGTCATGTTTTTTAACGATGCACCTGGAAACAAAGATGCCGTGACGCCAAACTCCCTCATTGAAGAAGAAAGCTGTCGTGTTTACAACTGTGACAGTGAGTGCTTATCAGTATCAACTAAACTCTGGATTTTCAAAAGTATGCGAAATATTTAAATTTCACGCCATAGAATCTTTCAAATATGCCCAAGAGTTTTGCACACCGGTCTGTTATTGTTGCGACATCTCCATGCCCCTAAACATAACGTGCCACAAAACGAAACATGATTGATTGCTTTACCTGTCAGTCAAATGGCCTCTTGGGCGGTCTTGGCCATTCAAAGCAGACAAAGTTCCCAGACCTTCAGCTGTCAGTCTGAAGGTCTGGCTACACGAGACTAGAAAGAGGGTAATTTCCACTTTTATCAATAATGGCTTTTTCTCTCATGATACCACCAGTTGTTGTGGTACAGCTGTTGGCTGATTTGAGGTATTGAAACCAGTGGTAGCACTCTCTTCCGAGATTGAAAGTGACCAGGGTGTAGTTGTTGCAGACACTGTGTTGCTAGAAGGTGTAGTTGGCTGGTGAGGTGGACCACCAGACTTCAAAGGTTGGAAAGAACGCATGCTATTGTTGGGTCGATGCTGTTCAGATGCCTGATTGGAAGAAACAAAAATAAAGTAAGGGGAGTTTTCAGGTGAATAGTAACCTTTGCACCTTCAGTACTGTATGAGAGGCTGTTCTACAGGTTTGGTTGGAGTTAGGTCTTGGTTGCTCTGTAGGTGGTTTAATACCCTTATGTCCCTCATATTGTAGTTGTTGAGCATAATCCTTCTCCAGCTGATGAACCAGCTTCACTAGCTCCTCGACAGAACTTACTTCACTGCATAGCTGGCTGGCGGAGTCGGGCTTGATGTTTTTAGGAATCATTTTTACCATGTCGTTTTCTGTTAGGATAGGCGTCCACCTAAATACGTGTACCCAAAATGCCTGATGGATTCCTTCTCTACCTGGGTTCTAGTTCTGACCCGATCAGCCAGCTTATCTTCATATTCTTCAGGGAGGAAAGTAGAAAGGAAAGCGAATTTAAACTCATCCCATGTTGTTGTAGAGGATCTGGCAACTTCTCACCAGTCACAGTCCGTTCTATACAGTACATTTCAGAAAGTGGCCAGCAGGTCTGCATCAACCAGGGGATGTAATGTTAGAAAATCTAGATAGCTGGGCAAATAAAACTGACTATGTGCCCAGCCACATATTTGTGCTTTAAATGCCATGTGTAGTTGGTAAGAGATGGTTCACATCATAACAAGCTTATTGAAGTGGGACTTGGCAGTGCAGGTCTTCTCAGGTCCCAAAACCTGTACCCGATCCAAATTGACCTAAATCACTTCTTACCCTAACCCGACATGCATATATTATTTTTTTTAGATGAAAAACCCAAAGGCTTCTGCACACAAAAAAAGAAAAGCCCTGCATGAACATGCAGCGTAATGAAGCGAGTGAATTTTCCTTTTCTGCATGCATTTCTCAAAAATGAACTTAACATGAACGGAAAAATAGGCTATGCATCCGGGATAGTTTAAAAAAATTTGGGTCTTATCGGGGCCATACAGAAAAAGAACATTTATTTTAATCACCCGAGGCCGCTAATACTGAACCTGACCTATGTCCGAGGGGTTTTCGAATCCAGGTGGACCCGTGAAGAACTATACTTGGCAGTGCTGTGAAAACACTACCTGACTGACAGAATACTGTACTGAAGATGGAGAATAAATATGTTATTTGTGCTTTCCTCTCAATAACAAAATAAGCACACAACAAAAATGACAGTTATAAGAAAACAGCAAAACTACATCTGTTAATGCGACTAAATTTTGAATCTCTTTTCTTTGCATGATACACTGACATTGCAGTAGGGAATGGCTCTTTTAGCATCTTGCTGAACATTGTATGAGCATTAATTTCGTTATTCGTTAATAATATTCATTGTATAAACATTTGTCACGTAAAAGTCACATCCTTTTGATTTCCCCAGAAAAGTTTAATTCTGTCACATAAAAAAAATAAAATACAAAAAAAAGTGAAAATTCTTGCATATAGCCCCCCCTTTATCAATTTCCCACAACATTTCTGTACGTGTAATTCACAGAGTTGTAGTTCACAGGCAGGGATTATGCCAGTTGTTGTACACTTGATTGAAAGTCTTTAACATACACACATTTAAATATCAATTCTGAACTCTCTTACGATGCATTTGTGAATCCAGAGACTTTTTATGAAGGTCTGTTTTACATGCAAATTACTCATATATTTATAAAAATGTAGTGAATGAGGTTCAATAACCCAAACAATTATAAACAAACAATATTTCTGCATTTTCAGCAATTCTGACATACACCGTATTTCTGTTGCCTTTTTAAAATCACAACTGGCGATGTCAATGAATCATGCACATATTCATCATTAATGAAAAATCATCATCAATGGTTTGTAATTGTATTCAAGTTGTTCAAACTGCTTTCTCACAAAATCATTTGGAATGGTTTCTCAGTCAATAAAATGCTATTGAGAAGAACACAGAGAACAAACATAGTACTGGATGAAGATGATATTTACCTACAATAATTTGAAACAAAAGGCTGTTCTGCTTTGGAAAATTAAAAACTGCTGTACATGGGAAAACTGAGCTTTTCGAAACTATGAAACAACCGAGCCACTTGTTTTGCAAAATTATCTACTATTTTGAAGCACTTGAAACACCACACACTGGAGACACCTGCTGGTCATAACAGTATAAATGCAATGAAAACTCTGTAAAAGGTTTCATTGTTCTAACCAACTGCAAATGTTTTCATGAAAGTGTAATTTATTAAATGTTATCTATAAATCATGAAATAGGATGTGACTCTGTAATCTGTGTTATTGTATTAATGTGTAATGCTTACTTTATTTCGTTTTTTAATTACATACAATTAACTATCATTGAAGGGGTTCAGAGGATGACAGCATTCTTATACAAGAAAGTTGAGTGGTTTTTTATGTAAAGTGTGTGTTTAAGTAGCTTGTGTAGGCTAAGCCATCGGTTAGCTTTGGCAATGTGGGCAATAAAAATTCAGTTCCTCGAACATAAATGTTATGTTTTTAACAGTTCATCTTTTTTAACCCTTGAGAAGCTTCAGCTATATTTGATTGACAGTTTACATCCACTGTCTGACATGCATCATTATGCATCATTATTGCTTTGCTCTACGTCTAGCAGTTTTAACATACACGTTGAGTCAGTGTTTTTTTTTTTTTTTTGGATAGAGTAAAAAATAACAACAACAACAGAACTCTTACAAAATTTAAGCTGGCCAGTCTTGTTTGTTTGTTTGTTTTGGTGGAAGGAACTGCTCTTCCTGAAACAGTGGCATTCGCTTTAGCTCTTTCAAATATTTTTGCAAATATTTTTAACGTGGACATCTTGATGCTTCAGTGTCATAGAAAAACATTAGAAGATCTGAAGCTCTCATCGGTTTAATGGTGTTTATGCTACAAAGATGGTAAAACTATAGGCCTGGCGCACTTGTAACACTGATTCCAGGTATGCTGAGAGGATGGGCAATGGAATTTGGAATTTATTGTATTATTCAACGTTCATATTTTGGTTGTCATACTCTCATTATTTACCATTTTCTGTCGCACCTTATATTAAGTGTCCCTAATCCCTGTAAACTTACATGGTTTCTAGATGTGTACTTAGTATGTAAGCACAGTATAGTATCAACAGCTCTAATACTGGTGTAACTACACACATGTAACAACCCACTGAATAGTATATGTAAGTGCAAATGTGTAACAGGACACTGCTAACAACACCTTTTTCTACTTTGGTAAGTAACAAAAATTATGTAACTACATTTTGTAACAACAATAGTATTCACACAAGTTTTATCACTTCCACATGCAGTCTTCAATACTGCAGTTACCAGTTTGGAATACACTGAAACTATGGAAATCATGATGATTCCTATGTGCATTCCATGTATTTATGACTGGCAGTACAAACATTGAATGTGTTGTTTATTTAGCTGTTTAATGTTTAGGTTAATGGAGATACATGCGTGCTGAAGAATGGTTTGAATGACCCCCAAATGCTCATTTGCTGCTCTTAAACTTGGCCCAATCACAATTCTATTTTATACCCCTTCACCTACTCCTACGGCAACCCCTTCCCCTTGTCCCTTGAAACAGTGTTAAAGGGTAGTGGGGATAATATTCCCCTAAGAAATGGGACACCACCGGCATACTGCTACACATCATCATACTGTCACGTTACGGTGGAATGAACAGAGAATCACAAAGAAAATGAAGATCAATGCAAATAGTCTTTTAAAAAATCCACAAGAGGGTAAATCACAGGACAGGCAGGCAGGATACACACATAGGGACTTAGTAGACTGGACGAGGGAACACAGGACAGACTGAACTAAATACACAGGCAAATGAAGATAATTAACAAGACACACCTGAACCAAATGACATAATCAACAGGAGACTGAGACTAGGTCACGCTGAGCACACGGGGAATGAAAACACAACAAAACACGTCCATAGGTGTGACAGTTGGCCTCTAGAGACAGAGAGCCAATGAGCCAGGGTAACACAGAGGATCCGGAGGGCTAAGGCAGAGCAGATGGCTCCAGCGACCTGAGGCGGAAGTGGAGATCTGGAAGGCCACGGTGGAACCGGAGCAACAGTGAACCAAGGTGGAGGGAAGGACTAGTCTGACAGAGCTGGAGAAGTGGAGTCCTGAGGTGGCGGATGGTCGATGACTGACCAAGATGGAGCCGGAGGGACAAGGGAGCCTGGCAGAGCTGGTGGACTGATGGGACAATGTGGAGATGAGGAAGCTAGGAGCCATGGTGGAGCCGCTGGGTCAACAGGCCGAGGCTGAGTCCGGGACTCAGTGGCTGGAGGTGGAGACAAGGGATCCTCCAACCACAACAGTGATGGAGACTGGCAGACCCGTGCTGCCCTACAAAGGCAAAAGTCCGTAACTCGCTAGAGTGTGAAAATGAGAAAAATGACTTTAAAGTTTTTTATTTGTCCAGCCAAATTAATTATAGGTAGGACACTGGAAATTTGGCAATTATATGTTTTAGCAATGAAAATTATCTAAAACTTGATTTTTACCCCTATTTCGAAGTTGGCGTACTCTGCCTTTGCAGTGTCTGCAAAAAGTGAGAAGTCACACCAAGGCAAAATGCGGTAACCTCCTCTGTGTACCACTAGATGGAGCCTGAGTACCACTACTGGTACTCGTACCACACTTTGCTATGCTCAGTAGCGTAAGAGAATGCTAGACATAGCATAATAGTTTTTATATTGACTTCAATGAAATAGCCTAATCTAAAAGAATGATGTGAATGCCAGCAAGCAGGAATGGCCAGAATGCTTGTGGACTGATTTTATTGGGTTACAAGAAAAGGTAGGATATGGATTTAATTGCAAACTGTTCGTAGCCTACTGATTTTATAATTGATCATGCTACATGCTATGGCATTCGATTCCACACACGTCCAACTAGAAGTGACAGCTTGGTGAATAATCTGCATTAAAAAAAAAACCTTTAAAGATTATTCACGATTACATATGTCAGGCATTCGCCACCTCCACCTGCCACACCTCCAGTCGCACCGCCCACTCGTTCATCATCCCAACTCTCCCGTCATTGCCATTTTCAAGTTTTCTCTGTGAAAACCATACAAGGAAAACCACCTGGGCGTAGGACGGTACGTTATTCATCACCATTCATCACCTTGCAAGTCGGACTCTTCCACAAGGAGGAAATTCGGTTTCTGGTACTGGAGAATTCCACCGTAAGCATCATCCTGGGACGCCCGTGGCTTTGCCGACATCGTCCTGAACTCAGCTGGGAACCTTGTGACGTAATTCGCTGGAGTGAACAATGTCACACTCAATGCCTCGTCAACTTACCTCACCCTCAACCAGTTCCAGTTCTGTTGTCTTCGACCCATGTGGAAAGTCCGGAGCCATCCTTCACTCCCGAGATCCCAGCTGAGTACACAGCGTTCCAGGATGTATTCAGTAAGCAAGCAGCCACCCATCTACCACCTCATCGGCCATGGGATTGTGCCATCGAGTTGCTGCCTGGAGCCCAACTCCCCAAGGGACGTATATATCATTTGTCCATCCCGGAGCATCAGGCGATGGAGGAGTATATAGCAGAGGCTCTGAGTCAAGGATTCATCCAACCATCCACCTCACTGGCCACTTCGAGTTTCTTCTTCGTGGGCAAGAAGGATGGAGGTTTACGTCCCTACACTGACTACAGACAACTCAATTCCCAGATCATCCAGCAACCCTACCTGCTCCCTCTGGCCCCTGCCGCCCTCGAAGAGCTTTGTGGAGCCCGGGTCTTCACGAAGCTGGACCTGCGGAGTGCCTATAACCTCGTTCGTATCCGTGCGGGGAAGACCGCCTTTGTAACACCTACGGGGCACTATGAGTACCGGGTCATGCCGTACGGCTTATCCATCAGCCCATCCGTCTTCCAAACGTTTATGAATGTGGTGTTCCGGGAGTTCCTCCATCGTTTCGTTGTGGTCTACATTGACGATATTCTGATTTACTCCCGGAACTTGGCCGAACATCGCCAGCACGTCCAGCAGGTCCTCCACAAACTCTGTGACCACAGTCTCAATATCTCAAGCTAGAGAAGTGTTAGTTCCATCAACCATCTGTACAGTTTCTAGGATATATCATCAGCGCCGAGGGCGTGCAGATGGGTCAGGGGAAGGTCTCCGCCATACAAGAATGGCCTCAACCTCATACTGTGAAAGAAGTTCAACATTTTCTTGGTTTCTCCAATTTCTACATATACTTCACCAGAAACTACAGCTCCATCACGGCTCTGTTAACCTCCCTCCTGAGGGGTAAACCGAAGAATCTCACCTAGAACCCCGCTGCTCACAAAGCATTTCAATGGCTCAAGAACATCTTTAGCACCGCACCCTTATTACACCACCCAGATCCTGAGCTCCCGGTTCATGGTTGAGGTCAACGCTTCCACTTCTGGAGTGGGTGCGGTGCTATCTCAAGCGGTCAGCGAGCCTCCTCTCCTCCATCCCTGTGCATTCTACTCACGTAAGCTGTCTCCGGCGGAGCAAAACTATGATGTGGGAAACAGAGAACTACTAGCCATCAAATTAGCCCTGGAGGAGTGGTGTCACTGGTTAGAGGGAGCAGCTCATCAATTTACCATCATTACGGATCACAAGAATCTCCAATATCTCAGAGAAGCAAGACGTTTAAACCCCAGACAAGCTCGTTGGGCACTATTCTTCACACGCTGCCCACTTGTTCTCTCTTGACCTGGGGCCTGTACCATGAAGCCGGATTAGCTGGCTAGTCAGGTAAGTTTAGGATTAGTTTGCACCAATGCTGGGTTTTAGGTACCATGAAAGAAACTCGGCTTCAGTTGGTGTTCATTGCCATGGTAACTTGCGCTGCACGGCTAACCTGCTCCGGGGCAGGTTAAGTTCTGGATTCGAGATCTCAAAACGAAATTTGACCAATCAGTAGTGAACATTTAAGTGACGCAACTAATTTCTAGTGTCTGTTGCAATGGCCTGTCCTTTTCTGAGAAATCCCGTGGACATTTCCGCGCAAATTGTTCGAAGAGCGCTTCGCAGAGAAAGAGTTTTTAGGGACAGACAAGATCCCATTGCCTTCCCTGATAGTTACTTGTATGAAAGATACAGATTTTCCGCCGAAGGCATATTGTATATTTGCGAACTTCTAGAGCCGCACATAACAAATGTGACGCGTCGAAGCCATGCCCTTACTGTAACGCAAATGGTATGTATTGCGTTGCGTTTTTTTTGCAAGCGGAACATACTTGTATGCAATCGGTGATGCAGAGCACCTAGGAAAAAACACGGTTTGTCGAACCATTCGTAAGGTGGTCCTCGCACTGCAAGGCTACCTAAACAGCTTTATTGTATTCCCTGGCTTTTTATCGACCTTATCAATTAAAGAGGGTTTTTATAAAATTGCAGGTGAGATATATTAATAAAATCACATAATTTTATTTCTCTTATAACACTTACATGTTTACTATAATACAGTACATTTTTTATCTAAAAGGATTCCCTAGAGTCATAGGAGCAATAGACTGCACGCATGTTGCAATCTCCACAGCTCTAGGAGACCATGAGGCAGACTATGTAAATAGGAAGTCTTTTCACAGCCTTAATATTCAGGTAGGTGTACTATGATTGTGATATTTTTAGCTTTAGTTAGGTGAGTATTTAGATATAGAAATAGCATTTTAATTATCTACTGTACTGTGTTCATCTGCAGATGACTTGTGATCATGAATGTATGATCACAAGCTTGGATGCCAAGTGGCCCGGCTCGGTGCATGACTCACGAATTTTCCGTGAGTCTTTGTTGTGTCAACGCTTTGAGGAAGGCAAGTTACATTTGGAACACTACAGACTACTTTAAAGTATTCTTTTAAAATGTGACAGCGACATTTTCACAATGTTTCCTTTTCTGTTTTATGACAGGGCTTTTTGATGGTGTGTTAGTTGGAGACAGGGGATATGCATGCCAGAGGTTTTTGCTAACCCCTTATCCTGACCCCCAGACACGATCACAAAACCGGTTCAATGTGGCCCTCAGTAAAACCAGGGTCAAGGTAGAGATGACCTTTGGCATCCTAAAGGCACGCTTCAACTGCCTTCGGCACTTAAGAGTGTCGCCAGAACGGGCATCACAGATAGTGGCTGCATGTGCCATTCTGCACAACATAGCCACTATCAGAAAGGAGCGAGTACCAGCATTAAACCAGCTTCTCCCTGATGAAATTGACCCCATCACACTTGACCACCCAGCTGGTGCAGCTGTCAGAGAAGCAATCACAACACAATATTTTACTTAAGCACACTGAAACTACAGATGTTTTGTTTTTTTATTGGTTATGTGGCTGTAGAGCAAGGAGAGAGAGCAAGAGAAAGTAGCATTAATAAAAATTCTGTATTCATGCCAAAGTGTTAGTTGGTTAATAGTGTACGTACAGAAATCTGTTTTTCAAGCTGTTTAATCTCCAGTTTAATTTTTTTTATTTGGAGTCTCCTCAGCTCACAGTCAAGCTCCTTCAGTGTACAGTCTATTTCCATTTTTCTTTTGTAAAGGGCCCTGACTGAGTCAGTTTCCACCTGAAACCAATAAAACTGAAGGTTAATCAAATGACAAAATATTGCACTTTCTACTTTCTAATGTTAGGTAATGTTTAAGCATTACCTTGTTCACATTCCTTTTGAATCCCATTGAGGTAGAGGCCTCAGGTTCAGCGGTAGGTTGTGAAAAATCCTACAACAAATGAAAAAAGGACCAGAGTCACTTAATTGCTATACATTCACATGTGTGCAATAATTAAGTCAACAGCACTCACCTCAGCAAGCCCAGTGCCTTCAGTCTCAGAACAGGCAGACAGTGTCTCCTCATTTGTTACACTCTAAATAAGAAAAATAGGCCTATGTAAAGCAGAAATGTTGTAAAACAGGTTATGTTCAAAGTGTTCATTTTGCTGTATACTGACCTCTGAGACTGCATGTATGTGTGATGGCTTTAGCAGGGCCACTGTGTTTCCATCTACTGCATAACATAGTTAGTAATACAAAAATAAATAATGTAGTAAGGCTTTGGACACATACCCACTGTTACTTGCTTAGAGGAGCCAGCACCAGGGTCAGACTGTCTAGCACCTGAAATACCATCCATTATTGGTCGCCCCTCATTGTTACTTAGAGCCAACTCCTCTGCCACAGTGTATTCTGGAGGAGGTGGTCCTCCTCCTGTTTTTTCGGCCGTCACACTTTTTTCTGTTTGCTGCCAAGAAGCGTTTGTGATACAATGTTCTCATTAAAAAAAAAAAAAAAAAACACACATCAGAAATACTCACCACTTTGAAGTATATTTTTATATTTTGTCCTGATCTGCTGCCAAGTACGTTTGGAGTTTGGGTTGCATCTAAAATAAAGTCAAGTAATATGATCTTGTATCATTTTCACATTTACATAAACAAATAAAAATACATTGTAATTTTGTGGATTTACACAATGCCTTCATATGAATATAGTTATATACATACATAGCCCTATACTATATAGCCATATAGCATATGTATGTCTATGTATATATATATATATATATATATATATATATATATATATATATATATATATGTGTGTGTGTGTGTGTGTGTGTGTAAGCATTTAAAATTATTTTAACTGTTAACAGTAGTTCAGTAGTGAAAGCATATTGAAATAACATAAGTTAGTAACACTACAACTTTAGTGATCATTCTTCATTTGTCCGGTCGAATGCTTTTAACAATTACACTGTTATTGTAAAGTGTTAGCATAATTTTTACGGGCGTGCAAATACATAAACTAACGTTACATATACATAATTAGACCTTGATGTATAAAATATGTATTTAACTTACGCATTAACGCTATCCGCAATCTTTCTCCAACAGTCTTCTCTCGCTTTGGCAGCAGACACGGTATTACTGCGCGCTTGTAAAACGTGCTTAAATTCATTGTATTTCTGCATTATAATAGTTTGCTCCTCAGCGGAGAAATATAAGGACCTCCCTCTCTCCATGTCGAACGCAATTGGTTGTTCGGTGGCACGTCACTCTTTAATGTGCACGCGCGCGCCTCAAGTAATCATGCTTAAGGATCAAAGCCTGGGTTAACAAAGAAAGTTGATGAGCTTCATCATGGTACCAATAATGCCTGATTGCATCGGTTTGGATTTGTCAACCCAAAACTAATCCTGTAACTCTGAGTTTGTTCTTTTACGTTCATGGTACAGGCCCCTGAAGTCAAATGCTCTACCACTGAGCTATACCCCCACGAAGAGCACTGCAATAAACCACTAAAGGAGAATAAGTTCCTTGATTTTTGGCACTTTGACAGTGTAACTACAGTCCATGAGAAGTGACAATCCAATTGATTGCAAAGTTGTGGCTGGAAAGGTAAATGAACGGTTTGGGAACTCCACAATCCAGCAAGTTCTAGTTAGTGACTCCCTGTTTGTTTGGCATTCTGCTCTCTTTGTACAGTTCCTGCTTCCTGTCATGTGACCGGTCACATGACAGGCCAACCATACAGTTCTTAAAGACACACACACTAAAATGTTAAGAGGAAAAAAATGGACTTAAGAAAACATGTAAACCAGTTCAAACTCTATTATGCATAAAATCATTGCAATAAATAGAGCGGTAAAACATGTCTCTTGTGTGACAGCGACACAGTCAGATGCGTTATCCGTTGCGTCACTGGCCCACCGGCCGGGGTGCCCCGTGCTCGCACCAGACCTGTTGGCTTTCGGCGTGACAGAGGCCCGTATTGCTGTCTATTGCTTATTAACAAGCAAGCGACGGGCCTGCCCTTCCCTGGTGGTCTAGTGGTTAGGATTCGGCGCTCTCACCGCCGCGGCCCGGGTTCGATTCCCGGTCCGGGGACTCTCTTTTGCCCCCCTCCCCCAGCGGCGAACTGTGAATTCGAGCTCTGCTTGCCGCTTCGAGAAGGCCGGCCCAAAAAAAAAAAATGGTGGGCGCGTGAAAAACAACCTCCTTCGAGCCGGAGTCGAACCAGCGACCTAAGGATTGCTAACCCTCCTCCTACAGTCCTCCGCTCTACCAGCTGAGCTATCGAAGGCAGGGCGGCATGGGGACACAACCTCGGCCTATCAGGATTCTGTAGCTCGCCTGCTTGCCAAAAATGGCTTCTGGCGCAGGTAGACATGCGGGCCGTTCAAAGAGGGAAGCAAAGAGGAACCCCCTTCCCATACCGGGAGTCGAACCCGGGCCGCCTGGGTGAAAACCAGGAATCCTGACCGCTAGACCATATGGGAAGCCGTGCGGTCGAAAGCACGCATGGTGTTGCATTGTAACCGTCTTCTCAAGGAAAAACAGTCTATCGCTGGTCGGTCAAGGTACAAAAATGACAAATCATGAGATTAACAGTGAAACTGAGACGTGGTTTTAATTGGGTAAGTTGAAGATTATTCGCTAGTGTGGTTTCATTTCGTTTACAACTTTTTCTCAATGCCCGGGTGGCACTTAGGAATAAGGCAAAAAATTGGCAAGCCCATGACATCAAAACCATATTGCATGACACCAAAAGCACAGAGCGAGCCAGCCAGGAGTCGAACCTAGAATCTTCTGATCCGTAGTCAGACGCGTTATCCATTGCGCCACTGGCCCACCGGCCGGAACGCCCGGTGCTCGCACCAGAGTTGTTGGCTTTCGACGTGACCGAGGCCTGTATCGCTGTCTGCTTCTTCTCATGCTATTAACAGGCCAGCAGCTAACCAGCCCTTCCCTGATGGTCTAGTGGTTAGGATTCGCAGGAAGACGTGCGGGCCGTTCAAAGAGGGAAGCAAAGAGCAGCCCCCTGTGGGAACTTGTCAGCAAAGTACAATAAAATAAATAAATAAATAAATAAATAAATTATCACTGATTGCTCATGACCCTAAACAGACAGAAAAGCTTAAGGTCCAAGCCTGACCACGGGCTCGTCTGGGATTTGAACCCGGGGCCTCTCGCACCCAAAGCGAAAATCATAACCCAAGACCAACGAGCCTGCTTGCGCCGCCCTGCCCCCTGCTGCCTGGCCTCGGGCATCGCTGTTCACGTGGCTTTAACTGCAGGAAGCATCCAGAAATCTGCACTTGTGTCAAAAAAACAAAACAAAAAATGTTCGCTAAAGCACCTAGATAACTTAAAACTTAAAACTAGATATCTTGCAAGTGGGCCTTTGAAAAACGGTGGTGGACCTAAGACGGAGAAGATTCTTCCGAACTGCAGCGCGTTCGCTTGGCATGTGAGAAGTAGCGTTACTGATGCCCGCATTCTCCAAGCGGACTCCTGCCCTTTTGCGCCGACTTCCCGAACGAGACAGGCTACGCTTCTTACGGTACTTTTTTTGGACAGTGCCTGCGGACGCTCGGCACGTGAGCTTTTTTTCGGAGAGGGCCTGCTCACATTCGTGGCAACAAAAACAAAACTTGAGCGCTTGCTTTTCTTAGCGGGATCGATGCCCGCATTCTCCATCCTTTTGCGCTCACTTCCCGAACGAGGAAGTGGCTTCGTACCTTTTTACGGCACGAAGCCACACTCGGTACACTTTTGGGGCCCACCGCTGTGAAAAAGTTTTTCGGACCAGGCCCTGCGCACATTTGTGGCAAAATCGAGTCCCATCGCTGGATTCAGAGTACAGAGCTTCCAGTCCAAAGTGGGCACCAAGATTTGAACCAGGGACCTCTTCGGTCGGCTGAATGCGCCACCACTGAGATATACCCCCATAAGATGGACTGCCCAAAACCACTGAAACAAAATGACGTCCTTCAATATGACGATATTGAATATGACGTCCTTCAAACAAAGACAGGCTGACTTTAAAGTCAAAGCTTTGGTTGGTCCAAAGCTGCCAAGGGCAAAGGGGGAACCCGACGTTGATTCAGGGACCTCTTAATCTGCAGTCAAGGGTCCTACCACCGAGCTATACCCTGATGAGGCACACTGCAATAAACCAATGAAGAAAGTTGACGTCCTTCAGTGTGACAATATCAAACAATGACAGCCTGACGTTGAAGACAAACTTTTGGTTTGCTCAAAGCTGTCCAAAGGTGGCACCCAGACTTCAAACAGTGACCTCTTGGCCTGCAGTTAAATGATCTACCACTGAGCTAGCCTCCCTTTACAGTTAAAGCTTCGGTTAGGCCAAGAACGCCACTTCCGGGGTTCGAGCCACTAGAGGACAGTAAGTTCCTTGACTTTGACAACGTCGAACAAGCCAAAGCTCCGGTTAGCCAAAGCTCCGGTTAGCCTAAAGCCGCCAAAACCAAAGGGGGCACCCGGAGTTGAACCGGGGACCTCTTGATCTGCAGTCAAATGCTCTACCACTGAGCTATACCCCCACGAGCAGCGCCGCGAAAAACCACTAAAGGAGAATAAGTTCCTTCACTTTGACACTTTGAATAAGTTCCTTGACTTTTGGCACTTTGACAGTGTAACTACAGTCCATGAGAAGTGACAATCCAATTGGTTGCAAAGTTGTGGCTGGAAAGGTAAATCAACGGTTTGGAAACTCCACAATCCAGCAAGTTCTAGTTAGTGACTCCCTGTTTGTTTGGCATTCTGCTCTCTTTGTACAGTTCCTGCTTGACAGGCCAACCATACAGTTCTTAAAGACACACACACTAAAATGTTAAGAGGAAAAAAATGGACTTAAGAAAACATGTAAACCAGTTCAAACTCTATTATGCATAAAATCATTGCAATAAATAGAGCGGTAAAACATGTCTCTTGTGTGACAGCGACACAGTCAGATGCGTTATCCGTTGCGTCACTGGCCCACCGGCCGGGGTGCCCCGTGCTCGCACCAGACCTGTTGGCTTTCGGCGTGACAGAGGCCCGTATTGCTGTCTATTGCTTATTAACAAGCAAGCGACGGGCCTGCCCTTCCCTGGTGGTCTAGTGGTTAGGATTCGGCGCTCTCACCGCCGCGGCCCGGGTTCGATTCCCGGTCCGGGGACTCTCTTTTGCCCCCCTCCCCCAGCGGCGAACTGTGAATTCGAGCTCTGCTTGCCGCTTCGAGAAGGCCGGCCCAAAAAAAAAAAATGGTGGGCGCGTGAAAAACAACCTCCTTCGAGCCGGAGTCGAACCAGCGACCTAAGGATTGCTAACCCTCCTCCTACAGTCCTCCGCTCTACCAGCTGAGCTATCGAAGGCAGGGCGGCATGGGGACACAACCTCGGCCTATCAGGATTCTGTAGCTCGCCTGCTTGCCAAAAATGGCTTCTGGCGCAGGTAGACATGCGGGCCGTTCAAAGAGGGAAGCAAAGAGGAACCCCCTTCCCATACCGGGAGTCGAACCCGGGCCGCCTGGGTGAAAACCAGGAATCCTGACCGCTAGACCATATGGGAAGCCGTGCGGTCGAAAGCACGCATGGTGTTGCATTGTAACCGTCTTCTCAAGGAAAAACAGTCTATCGCTGGTCGGTCAAGGTACAAAAATGACAAATCATGAGATTAACAGTGAAACTGAGACGTGGTTTTAATTGGGTAAGTTGAAGATTATTCGCTAGTGTGGTTTCATTTCGTTTACAACTTTTTCTCAATGCCCGGGTGGCACTTAGGAATAAGGCAAAAAATTGGCAAGCCCATGACATCAAAACCATATTGCATGACACCAAAAGCACAGAGCGAGCCAGCCAGGAGTCGAACCTAGAATCTTCTGATCCGTAGTCAGACGCGTTATCCATTGCGCCACTGGCCCACCGGCCGGAACGCCCGGTGCTCGCACCAGAGTTGTTGGCTTTCGACGTGACCGAGGCCTGTATCGCTGTCTGCTTCTTCTCATGCTATTAACAGGCCAGCAGCTAACCAGCCCTTCCCTGATGGTCTAGTGGTTAGGATTCGCAGGAAGACGTGCGGGCCGTTCAAAGAGGGAAGCAAAGAGCAGCCCCCTGTGGGAACTTGTCAGCAAAGTACAATAAAATAAATAAATAAATAAATTATCACTGATTGCTCATGACCCTAAACAGACAGAAAAGCTTAAGGTCCAAGCCTGACCACGGGCTCGTCTGGGATTTGAACCCGGGGCCTCTCGCACCCAAAGCGAAAATCATAACCCAAGACCAACGAGCCTGCTTGCGCCGCCCTGCCCCCTGCTGCCTGGCCTCGGGCATCGCTGTTCACGTGGCTTTAACTGCAGGAAGCATCCAGAAATCTGCACTTGTGTCAAAAAAACAAAACAAAAAATGTTCGCTAAAGCACCTAGATAACTTAAAACTTAAAACTAGATATCTTGCAAGTGGGCCTTTGAAAAACGGTGGTGGACCTAAGACGGAGAAGATTCTTCCGAACTGCAGCGCGTTCGCTTGGCATGTGAGAAGTAGCGTTACTGATGCCCGCATTCTCCAAGCGGACTCCTGCCCTTTTGCGCCGACTTCCCGAACGAGACAGGCTACGCTTCTTACGGTACTTTTTTTGGACAGTGCCTGCGGACGCTCGGCACGTGAGCTTTTTTTCGGAGAGGGCCTGCTCACATTCGTGGCAACAAAAACAAAACTTGAGCGCTTGCTTTTCTTAGCGGGATCGATGCCCGCATTCTCCATCCTTTTGCGCTCACTTCCCGAACGAGGAAGTGGCTTCGTACCTTTTTACGGCACGAAGCCACACTCGGTACACTTTTGGGGCCCACCGCTGTGAAAAAGTTTTTCGGACCAGGCCCTGCGCACATTTGTGGCAAAATCGAGTCCCATCGCTGGATTCAGAGTACAGAGCTTCCAGTCCAAAGTGGGCACCAAGATTTGAACCAGGGACCTCTTCGGTCGGCTGAATGCGCCACCACTGAGATATACCCCCATAAGATGGACTGCCCAAAACCACTGAAACAAAATGACGTCCTTCAATATGACGATATTGAATATGACGTCCTTCAAACAAAGACAGGCTGACTTTAAAGTCAAAGCTTTGGTTGGTCCAAAGCTGCCAAGGGCAAAGGGGGAACCCGACGTTGATTCAGGGACCTCTTAATCTGCAGTCAAGGGTCCTACCACCGAGCTATACCCTGATGAGGCACACTGCAATAAACCAATGAAGAAAGTTGACGTCCTTCAGTGTGACAATATCAAACAATGACAGCCTGACGTTGAAGACAAACTTTTGGTTTGCTCAAAGCTGTCCAAAGGTGGCACCCAGACTTCAAACAGTGACCTCTTGGCCTGCAGTTAAATGATCTACCACTGAGCTAGCCTCCCTTTACAGTTAAAGCTTCGGTTAGGCCAAGAACGCCACTTCCGGGGTTCGAGCCACTAGAGGACAGTAAGTTCCTTGACTTTGACAACGTCGAACAAGCCAAAGCTCCGGTTAGCCAAAGCTCCGGTTAGCCTAAAGCCGCCAAAACCAAAGGGGGCACCCGGAGTTGAACCGGGGACCTCTTGATCTGCAGTCAAATGCTCTACCACTGAGCTATACCCCCACGAGCAGCGCCGCGAAAAACCACTAAAGGAGAATAAGTTCCTTCACTTTGACACTTTGAATAAGTTCCTTGACTTTTGGCACTTTGACAGTGTAACTACAGTCCATGAGAAGTGACAATCCAATTGGTTGCAAAGTTGTGGCTGGAAAGGTAAATCAACGGTTTGGAAACTCCACAATCCAGCAAGTTCTAGTTAGTGACTCCCTGTTTGTTTGGCATTCTGCTCTCTTTGTACAGTTCCTGCTTGACAGGCCAACCATACAGTTCTTAAAGACACACACACTAAAATGTTAAGAGGAAAAAAATGGACTTAAGAAAACATGTAAACCAGTTCAAACTCTATTATGCATAAAATCATTGCAATAAATAGAGCGGTAAAACATGTCTCTTGTGTGACAGCGACACAGTCAGATGCGTTATCCGTTGCGTCACTGGCCCACCGGCCGGGGTGCCCCGTGCTCGCACCAGACCTGTTGGCTTTCGGCGTGACAGAGGCCCGTATTGCTGTCTATTGCTTATTAACAAGCAAGCGACGGGCCTGCCCTTCCCTGGTGGTCTAGTGGTTAGGATTCGGCGCTCTCACCGCCGCGGCCCGGGTTCGATTCCCGGTCCGGGGACTCTCTTTTGCCCCCCTCCCCCAGCGGCGAACTGTGAATTCGAGCTCTGCTTGCCGCTTCGAGAAGGCCGGCCCAAAAAAAAAAAATGGTGGGCGCGTGAAAAACAACCTCCTTCGAGCCGGAGTCGAACCAGCGACCTAAGGATTGCTAACCCTCCTCCTACAGTCCTCCGCTCTACCAGCTGAGCTATCGAAGGCAGGGCGGCATGGGGACACAACCTCGGCCTATCAGGATTCTGTAGCTCGCCTGCTTGCCAAAAATGGCTTCTGGCGCAGGTAGACATGCGGGCCGTTCAAAGAGGGAAGCAAAGAGGAACCCCCTTCCCATACCGGGAGTCGAACCCGGGCCGCCTGGGTGAAAACCAGGAATCCTGACCGCTAGACCATATGGGAAGCCGTGCGGTCGAAAGCACGCATGGTGTTGCATTGTAACCGTCTTCTCAAGGAAAAACAGTCTATCGCTGGTCGGTCAAGGTACAAAAATGACAAATCATGAGATTAACAGTGAAACTGAGACGTGGTTTTAATTGGGTAAGTTGAAGATTATTCGCTAGTGTGGTTTCATTTCGTTTACAACTTTTTCTCAATGCCCGGGTGGCACTTAGGAATAAGGCAAAAAATTGGCAAGCCCATGACATCAAAACCATATTGCATGACACCAAAAGCACAGAGCGAGCCAGCCAGGAGTCGAACCTAGAATCTTCTGATCCGTAGTCAGACGCGTTATCCATTGCGCCACTGGCCCACCGGCCGGAACGCCCGGTGCTCGCACCAGAGTTGTTGGCTTTCGACGTGACCGAGGCCTGTATCGCTGTCTGCTTCTTCTCATGCTATTAACAGGCCAGCAGCTAACCAGCCCTTCCCTGATGGTCTAGTGGTTAGGATTCGCAGGAAGACGTGCGGGCCGTTCAAAGAGGGAAGCAAAGAGCAGCCCCCTGTGGGAACTTGTCAGCAAAGTACAATAAAATAAATAAATAAATAAATAAATAAATTATCACTGATTGCTCATGACCCTAAACAGACAGAAAAGCTTAAGGTCCAAGCCTGACCACGGGCTCGTCTGGGATTTGAACCCGGGGCCTCTCGCACCCAAAGCGAAAATCATAACCCAAGACCAACGAGCCTGCTTGCGCCGCCCTGCCCCCTGCTGCCTGGCCTCGGGCATCGCTGTTCACGTGGCTTTAACTGCAGGAAGCATCCAGAAATCTGCACTTGTGTCAAAAAAACAAAACAAAAAATGTTCGCTAAAGCACCTAGATAACTTAAAACTTAAAACTAGATATCTTGCAAGTGGGCCTTTGAAAAACGGTGGTGGACCTAAGACGGAGAAGATTCTTCCGAACTGCAGCGCGTTCGCTTGGCATGTGAGAAGTAGCGTTACTGATGCCCGCATTCTCCAAGCGGACTCCTGCCCTTTTGCGCCGACTTCCCGAACGAGACAGGCTACGCTTCTTACGGTACTTTTTTTGGACAGTGCCTGCGGACGCTCGGCACGTGAGCTTTTTTTCGGAGAGGGCCTGCTCACATTCGTGGCAACAAAAACAAAACTTGAGCGCTTGCTTTTCTTAGCGGGATCGATGCCCGCATTCTCCATCCTTTTGCGCTCACTTCCCGAACGAGGAAGTGGCTTCGTACCTTTTTACGGCACGAAGCCACACTCGGTACACTTTTGGGGCCCACCGCTGTGAAAAAGTTTTTCGGACCAGGCCCTGCGCACATTTGTGGCAAAATCGAGTCCCATCGCTGGATTCAGAGTACAGAGCTTCCAGTCCAAAGTGGGCACCAAGATTTGAACCAGGGACCTCTTCGGTCGGCTGAATGCGCCACCACTGAGATATACCCCCATAAGATGGACTGCCCAAAACCACTGAAACAAAATGACGTCCTTCAATATGACGATATTGAATATGACGTCCTTCAAACAAAGACAGGCTGACTTTAAAGTCAAAGCTTTGGTTGGTCCAAAGCTGCCAAGGGCAAAGGGGGAACCCGACGTTGATTCAGGGACCTCTTAATCTGCAGTCAAGGGTCCTACCACCGAGCTATACCCTGATGAGGCACACTGCAATAAACCAATGAAGAAAGTTGACGTCCTTCAGTGTGACAATATCAAACAATGACAGCCTGACGTTGAAGACAAACTTTTGGTTTGCTCAAAGCTGTCCAAAGGTGGCACCCAGACTTCAAACAGTGACCTCTTGGCCTGCAGTTAAATGATCTACCACTGAGCTAGCCTCCCTTTACAGTTAAAGCTTCGGTTAGGCCAAGAACGCCACTTCCGGGGTTCGAGCCACTAGAGGACAGTAAGTTCCTTGACTTTGACAACGTCGAACAAGCCAAAGCTCCGGTTAGCCAAAGCTCCGGTTAGCCTAAAGCCGCCAAAACCAAAGGGGGCACCCGGAGTTGAACCGGGGACCTCTTGATCTGCAGTCAAATGCTCTACCACTGAGCTATACCCCCACGAGCAGCGCCGCGAAAAACCACTGAAGGAGAATAAGTTCCTTCACTTTGACACTTTGAATAAGTTCCTTGACTTTTGGCACTTTGACAGTGTAACTACAGTCCATGAGAAGTGACAATCCAATTGGTTGCAAAGTTGTGGCTGGAAAGGTAAATCAACGGTTTGGAAACTCCACAATCCAGCAAGTTCTAGTTAGTGACTCCCTGTTTGTTTGGCATTCTGCTCTCTTTGTACAGTTCCTGCTTGACAGGCCAACCATACAGTTCTTAAAGACACACACACTAAAATGTTAAGAGGAAAAAAATGGACTTAAGAAAACATGTAAACCAGTTCAAACTCTATTATGCATAAAATCATTGCAATAAATAGAGCGGTAAAACATGTCTCTTGTGTGACAGCGACACAGTCAGATGCGTTATCCGTTGCGTCACTGGCCCACCGGCCGGGGTGCCCCGTGCTCGCACCAGACCTGTTGGCTTTCGGCGTGACAGAGGCCCGTATTGCTGTCTATTGCTTATTAACAAGCAAGCGACGGGCCTGCCCTTCCCTGGTGGTCTAGTGGTTAGGATTCGGCGCTCTCACCGCCGCGGCCCGGGTTCGATTCCCGGTCCGGGGACTCTCTTTTGCCCCCCTCCCCCAGCGGCGAACTGTGAATTCGAGCTCTGCTTGCCGCTTCGAGAAGGCCGGCCCAAAAAAAAAAAATGGTGGGCGCGTGAAAAACAACCTCCTTCGAGCCGGAGTCGAACCAGCGACCTAAGGATTGCTAACCCTCCTCCTACAGTCCTCCGCTCTACCAGCTGAGCTATCGAAGGCAGGGCGGCATGGGGACACAACCTCGGCCTATCAGGATTCTGTAGCTCGCCTGCTTGCCAAAAATGGCTTCTGGCGCAGGTAGACATGCGGGCCGTTCAAAGAGGGAAGCAAAGAGGAACCCCCTTCCCATACCGGGAGTCGAACCCGGGCCGCCTGGGTGAAAACCAGGAATCCTGACCGCTAGACCATATGGGAAGCCGTGCGGTCGAAAGCACGCATGGTGTTGCATTGTAACCGTCTTCTCAAGGAAAAACAGTCTATCGCTGGTCGGTCAAGGTACAAAAATGACAAATCATGAGATTAACAGTGAAACTGAGACGTGGTTTTAATTGGGTAAGTTGAAGATTATTCGCTAGTGTGGTTTCATTTCGTTTACAACTTTTTCTCAATGCCCGGGTGGCACTTAGGAATAAGGCAAAAAATTGGCAAGCCCATGACATCAAAACCATATTGCATGACACCAAAAGCACAGAGCGAGCCAGCCAGGAGTCGAACCTAGAATCTTCTGATCCGTAGTCAGACGCGTTATCCATTGCGCCACTGGCCCACCGGCCGGAACGCCCGGTGCTCGCACCAGAGTTGTTGGCTTTCGACGTGACCGAGGCCTGTATCGCTGTCTGCTTCTTCTCATGCTATTAACAGGCCAGCAGCTAACCAGCCCTTCCCTGATGGTCTAGTGGTTAGGATTCGCAGGAAGACGTGCGGGCCGTTCAAAGAGGGAAGCAAAGAGCAGCCCCCTGTGGGAACTTGTCAGCAAAGTACAATAAAATAAATAAATAAATAAATAAATAAATTATCACTGATTGCTCATGACCCTAAACAGACAGAAAAGCTTAAGGTCCAAGCCTGACCACGGGCTCGTCTGGGATTTGAACCCGGGGCCTCTCGCACCCAAAGCGAAAATCATAACCCAAGACCAACGAGCCTGCTTGCGCCGCCCTGCCCCCTGCTGCCTGGCCTCGGGCATCGCTGTTCACGTGGCTTTAACTGCAGGAAGCATCCAGAAATCTGCACTTGTGTCAAAAAAACAAAACAAAAAATGTTCGCTAAAGCACCTAGATAACTTAAAACTTAAAACTAGATATCTTGCAAGTGGGCCTTTGAAAAACGGTGGTGGACCTAAGACGGAGAAGATTCTTCCGAACTGCAGCGCGTTCGCTTGGCATGTGAGAAGTAGCGTTACTGATGCCCGCATTCTCCAAGCGGACTCCTGCCCTTTTGCGCCGACTTCCCGAACGAGACAGGCTACGCTTCTTACGGTACTTTTTTTGGACAGTGCCTGCGGACGCTCGGCACGTGAGCTTTTTTTCGGAGAGGGCCTGCTCACATTCGTGGCAACAAAAACAAAACTTGAGCGCTTGCTTTTCTTAGCGGGATCGATGCCCGCATTCTCCATCCTTTTGCGCTCACTTCCCGAACGAGGAAGTGGCTTCGTACCTTTTTACGGCACGAAGCCACACTCGGTACACTTTTGGGGCCCACCGCTGTGAAAAAGTTTTTCGGACCAGGCCCTGCGCACATTTGTGGCAAAATCGAGTCCCATCGCTGGATTCAGAGTACAGAGCTTCCAGTCCAAAGTGGGCACCAAGATTTGAACCAGGGACCTCTTCGGTCGGCTGAATGCGCCACCACTGAGATATACCCCCATAAGATGGACTGCCCAAAACCACTGAAACAAAATGACGTCCTTCAATATGACGATATTGAATATGACGTCCTTCAAACAAAGACAGGCTGACTTTAAAGTCAAAGCTTTGGTTGGTCCAAAGCTGCCAAGGGCAAAGGGGGAACCCGACGTTGATTCAGGGACCTCTTAATCTGCAGTCAAGGGTCCTACCACCGAGCTATACCCTGATGAGGCACACTGCAATAAACCAATGAAGAAAGTTGACGTCCTTCAGTGTGACAATATCAAACAATGACAGCCTGACGTTGAAGACAAACTTTTGGTTTGCTCAAAGCTGTCCAAAGGTGGCACCCAGACTTCAAACAGTGACCTCTTGGCCTGCAGTTAAATGATCTACCACTGAGCTAGCCTCCCTTTACAGTTAAAGCTTCGGTTAGGCCAAGAACGCCACTTCCGGGGTTCGAGCCACTAGAGGACAGTAAGTTCCTTGACTTTGACAACGTCGAACAAGCCAAAGCTCCGGTTAGCCAAAGCTCCGGTTAGCCTAAAGCCGCCAAAACCAAAGGGGGCACCCGGAGTTGAACCGGGGACCTCTTGATCTGCAGTCAAATGCTCTACCACTGAGCTATACCCCCACGAGCAGCGCCGCGAAAAACCACTGAAGGAGAATAAGTTCCTTCACTTTGACACTTTGAATAAGTTCCTTGACTTTTGGCACTTTGACAGTGTAACTACAGTCCATGAGAAGTGACAATCCAATTGGTTGCAAAGTTGTGGCTGGAAAGGTAAATCAACGGTTTGGAAACTCCACAATCCAGCAAGTTCTAGTTAGTGACTCCCTGTTTGTTTGGCATTCTGCTCTCTTTGTACAGTTCCTGCTTGACAGGCCAACCATACAGTTCTTAAAGACACACACACTAAAATGTTAAGAGGAAAAAAATGGACTTAAGAAAACATGTAAACCAGTTCAAACTCTATTATGCATAAAATCATTGCAATAAATAGAGCGGTAAAACATGTCTCTTGTGTGACAGCGACACAGTCAGATGCGTTATCCGTTGCGTCACTGGCCCACCGGCCGGGGTGCCCCGTGCTCGCACCAGACCTGTTGGCTTTCGGCGTGACAGAGGCCCGTATTGCTGTCTATTGCTTATTAACAAGCAAGCGACGGGCCTGCCCTTCCCTGGTGGTCTAGTGGTTAGGATTCGGCGCTCTCACCGCCGCGGCCCGGGTTCGATTCCCGGTCCGGGGACTCTCTTTTGCCCCCCTCCCCCAGCGGCGAACTGTGAATTCGAGCTCTGCTTGCCGCTTCGAGAAGGCCGGCCCAAAAAAAAAAAATGGTGGGCGCGTGAAAAACAACCTCCTTCGAGCCGGAGTCGAACCAGCGACCTAAGGATTGCTAACCCTCCTCCTACAGTCCTCCGCTCTACCAGCTGAGCTATCGAAGGCAGGGCGGCATGGGGACACAACCTCGGCCTATCAGGATTCTGTAGCTCGCCTGCTTGCCAAAAATGGCTTCTGGCGCAGGTAGACATGCGGGCCGTTCAAAGAGGGAAGCAAAGAGGAACCCCCTTCCCATACCGGGAGTCGAACCCGGGCCGCCTGGGTGAAAACCAGGAATCCTGACCGCTAGACCATATGGGAAGCCGTGCGGTCGAAAGCACGCATGGTGTTGCATTGTAACCGTCTTCTCAAGGAAAAACAGTCTATCGCTGGTCGGTCAAGGTACAAAAATGACAAATCATGAGATTAACAGTGAAACTGAGACGTGGTTTTAATTGGGTAAGTTGAAGATTATTCGCTAGTGTGGTTTCATTTCGTTTACAACTTTTTCTCAATGCCCGGGTGGCACTTAGGAATAAGGCAAAAAATTGGCAAGCCCATGACATCAAAACCATATTGCATGACACCAAAAGCACAGAGCGAGCCAGCCAGGAGTCGAACCTAGAATCTTCTGATCCGTAGTCAGACGCGTTATCCATTGCGCCACTGGCCCACCGGCCGGAACGCCCGGTGCTCGCACCAGAGTTGTTGGCTTTCGACGTGACCGAGGCCTGTATCGCTGTCTGCTTCTTCTCATGCTATTAACAGGCCAGCAGCTAACCAGCCCTTCCCTGATGGTCTAGTGGTTAGGATTCGCAGGAAGACGTGCGGGCCGTTCAAAGAGGGAAGCAAAGAGCAGCCCCCTGTGGGAACTTGTCAGCAAAGTACAATAAAATAAATAAATAAATAAATAAATAAATTATCACTGATTGCTCATGACCCTAAACAGACAGAAAAGCTTAAGGTCCAAGCCTGACCACGGGCTCGTCTGGGATTTGAACCCGGGGCCTCTCGCACCCAAAGCGAAAATCATAACCCAAGACCAACGAGCCTGCTTGCGCCGCCCTGCCCCCTGCTGCCTGGCCTCGGGCATCGCTGTTCACGTGGCTTTAACTGCAGGAAGCATCCAGAAATCTGCACTTGTGTCAAAAAAACAAAACAAAAAATGTTCGCTAAAGCACCTAGATAACTTAAAACTTAAAACTAGATATCTTGCAAGTGGGCCTTTGAAAAACGGTGGTGGACCTAAGACGGAGAAGATTCTTCCGAACTGCAGCGCGTTCGCTTGGCATGTGAGAAGTAGCGTTACTGATGCCCGCATTCTCCAAGCGGACTCCTGCCCTTTTGCGCCGACTTCCCGAACGAGACAGGCTACGCTTCTTACGGTACTTTTTTTGGACAGTGCCTGCGGACGCTCGGCACGTGAGCTTTTTTTCGGAGAGGGCCTGCTCACATTCGTGGCAACAAAAACAAAACTTGAGCGCTTGCTTTTCTTAGCGGGATCGATGCCCGCATTCTCCATCCTTTTGCGCTCACTTCCCGAACGAGGAAGTGGCTTCGTACCTTTTTACGGCACGAAGCCACACTCGGTACACTTTTGGGGCCCACCGCTGTGAAAAAGTTTTTCGGACCAGGCCCTGCGCACATTTGTGGCAAAATCGAGTCCCATCGCTGGATTCAGAGTACAGAGCTTCCAGTCCAAAGTGGGCACCAAGATTTGAACCAGGGACCTCTTCGGTCGGCTGAATGCGCCACCACTGAGATATACCCCCATAAGATGGACTGCCCAAAACCACTGAAACAAAATGACGTCCTTCAATATGACGATATTGAATATGACGTCCTTCAAACAAAGACAGGCTGACTTTAAAGTCAAAGCTTTGGTTGGTCCAAAGCTGCCAAGGGCAAAGGGGGAACCCGACGTTGATTCAGGGACCTCTTAATCTGCAGTCAAGGGTCCTACCACCGAGCTATACCCTGATGAGGCACACTGCAATAAACCAATGAAGAAAGTTGACGTCCTTCAGTGTGACAATATCAAACAATGACAGCCTGACGTTGAAGACAAACTTTTGGTTTGCTCAAAGCTGTCCAAAGGTGGCACCCAGACTTCAAACAGTGACCTCTTGGCCTGCAGTTAAATGATCTACCACTGAGCTAGCCTCCCTTTACAGTTAAAGCTTCGGTTAGGCCAAGAACGCCACTTCCGGGGTTCGAGCCACTAGAGGACAGTAAGTTCCTTGACTTTGACAACGTCGAACAAGCCAAAGCTCCGGTTAGCCAAAGCTCCGGTTAGCCTAAAGCCGCCAAAACCAAAGGGGGCACCCGGAGTTGAACCGGGGACCTCTTGATCTGCAGTCAAATGCTCTACCACTGAGCTATACCCCCACGAGCAGCGCCGCGAAAAACCACTGAAGGAGAATAAGTTCCTTCACTTTGACACTTTGAATAAGTTCCTTGACTTTTGGCACTTTGACAGTGTAACTACAGTCCATGAGAAGTGACAATCCAATTGGTTGCAAAGTTGTGGCTGGAAAGGTAAATCAACGGTTTGGAAACTCCACAATCCAGCAAGTTCTAGTTAGTGACTCCCTGTTTGTTTGGCATTCTGCTCTCTTTGTACAGTTCCTGCTTGACAGGCCAACCATACAGTTCTTAAAGACACACACACTAAAATGTTAAGAGGAAAAAAATGGACTTAAGAAAACATGTAAACCAGTTCAAACTCTATTATGCATAAAATCATTGCAATAAATAGAGCGGTAAAACATGTCTCTTGTGTGACAGCGACACAGTCAGATGCGTTATCCGTTGCGTCACTGGCCCACCGGCCGGGGTGCCCCGTGCTCGCACCAGACCTGTTGGCTTTCGGCGTGACAGAGGCCCGTATTGCTGTCTATTGCTTATTAACAAGCAAGCGACGGGCCTGCCCTTCCCTGGTGGTCTAGTGGTTAGGATTCGGCGCTCTCACCGCCGCGGCCCGGGTTCGATTCCCGGTCCGGGGACTCTCTTTTGCCCCCCTCCCCCAGCGGCGAACTGTGAATTCGAGCTCTGCTTGCCGCTTCGAGAAGGCCGGCCCAAAAAAAAAAAATGGTGGGCGCGTGAAAAACAACCTCCTTCGAGCCGGAGTCGAACCAGCGACCTAAGGATTGCTAACCCTCCTCCTACAGTCCTCCGCTCTACCAGCTGAGCTATCGAAGGCAGGGCGGCATGGGGACACAACCTCGGCCTATCAGGATTCTGTAGCTCGCCTGCTTGCCAAAAATGGCTTCTGGCGCAGGTAGACATGCGGGCCGTTCAAAGAGGGAAGCAAAGAGGAACCCCCTTCCCATACCGGGAGTCGAACCCGGGCCGCCTGGGTGAAAACCAGGAATCCTGACCGCTAGACCATATGGGAAGCCGTGCGGTCGAAAGCACGCATGGTGTTGCATTGTAACCGTCTTCTCAAGGAAAAACAGTCTATCGCTGGTCGGTCAAGGTACAAAAATGACAAATCATGAGATTAACAGTGAAACTGAGACGTGGTTTTAATTGGGTAAGTTGAAGATTATTCGCTAGTGTGGTTTCATTTCGTTTACAACTTTTTCTCAATGCCCGGGTGGCACTTAGGAATAAGGCAAAAAATTGGCAAGCCCATGACATCAAAACCATATTGCATGACACCAAAAGCACAGAGCGAGCCAGCCAGGAGTCGAACCTAGAATCTTCTGATCCGTAGTCAGACGCGTTATCCATTGCGCCACTGGCCCACCGGCCGGAACGCCCGGTGCTCGCACCAGAGTTGTTGGCTTTCGACGTGACCGAGGCCTGTATCGCTGTCTGCTTCTTCTCATGCTATTAACAGGCCAGCAGCTAACCAGCCCTTCCCTGATGGTCTAGTGGTTAGGATTCGCAGGAAGACGTGCGGGCCGTTCAAAGAGGGAAGCAAAGAGCAGCCCCCTGTGGGAACTTGTCAGCAAAGTACAATAAAATAAATAAATAAATAAATAAATAAATTATCACTGATTGCTCATGACCCTAAACAGACAGAAAAGCTTAAGGTCCAAGCCTGACCACGGGCTCGTCTGGGATTTGAACCCGGGGCCTCTCGCACCCAAAGCGAAAATCATAACCCAAGACCAACGAGCCTGCTTGCGCCGCCCTGCCCCCTGCTGCCTGGCCTCGGGCATCGCTGTTCACGTGGCTTTAACTGCAGGAAGCATCCAGAAATCTGCACTTGTGTCAAAAAAACAAAACAAAAAATGTTCGCTAAAGCACCTAGATAACTTAAAACTTAAAACTAGATATCTTGCAAGTGGGCCTTTGAAAAACGGTGGTGGACCTAAGACGGAGAAGATTCTTCCGAACTGCAGCGCGTTCGCTTGGCATGTGAGAAGTAGCGTTACTGATGCCCGCATTCTCCAAGCGGACTCCTGCCCTTTTGCGCCGACTTCCCGAACGAGACAGGCTACGCTTCTTACGGTACTTTTTTTGGACAGTGCCTGCGGACGCTCGGCACGTGAGCTTTTTTTCGGAGAGGGCCTGCTCACATTCGTGGCAACAAAAACAAAACTTGAGCGCTTGCTTTTCTTAGCGGGATCGATGCCCGCATTCTCCATCCTTTTGCGCTCACTTCCCGAACGAGGAAGTGGCTTCGTACCTTTTTACGGCACGAAGCCACACTCGGTACACTTTTGGGGCCCACCGCTGTGAAAAAGTTTTTCGGACCAGGCCCTGCGCACATTTGTGGCAAAATCGAGTCCCATCGCTGGATTCAGAGTACAGAGCTTCCAGTCCAAAGTGGGCACCAAGATTTGAACCAGGGACCTCTTCGGTCGGCTGAATGCGCCACCACTGAGATATACCCCCATAAGATGGACTGCCCAAAACCACTGAAACAAAATGACGTCCTTCAATATGACGATATTGAATATGACGTCCTTCAAACAAAGACAGGCTGACTTTAAAGTCAAAGCTTTGGTTGGTCCAAAGCTGCCAAGGGCAAAGGGGGAACCCGACGTTGATTCAGGGACCTCTTAATCTGCAGTCAAGGGTCCTACCACCGAGCTATACCCTGATGAGGCACACTGCAATAAACCAATGAAGAAAGTTGACGTCCTTCAGTGTGACAATATCAAACAATGACAGCCTGACGTTGAAGACAAACTTTTGGTTTGCTCAAAGCTGTCCAAAGGTGGCACCCAGACTTCAAACAGTGACCTCTTGGCCTGCAGTTAAATGATCTACCACTGAGCTAGCCTCCCTTTACAGTTAAAGCTTCGGTTAGGCCAAGAACGCCACTTCCGGGGTTCGAGCCACTAGAGGACAGTAAGTTCCTTGACTTTGACAACGTCGAACAAGCCAAAGCTCCGGTTAGCCAAAGCTCCGGTTAGCCTAAAGCCGCCAAAACCAAAGGGGGCACCCGGAGTTGAACCGGGGACCTCTTGATCTGCAGTCAAATGCTCTACCACTGAGCTATACCCCCACGAGCAGCGCCGCGAAAAACCACTGAAGGAGAATAAGTTCCTTCACTTTGACACTTTGAATAAGTTCCTTGACTTTTGGCACTTTGACAGTGTAACTACAGTCCATGAGAAGTGACAATCCAATTGGTTGCAAAGTTGTGGCTGGAAAGGTAAATCAACGGTTTGGAAACTCCACAATCCAGCAAGTTCTAGTTAGTGACTCCCTGTTTGTTTGGCATTCTGCTCTCTTTGTACAGTTCCTGCTTGACAGGCCAACCATACAGTTCTTAAAGACACACACACTAAAATGTTAAGAGGAAAAAAATGGACTTAAGAAAACATGTAAACCAGTTCAAACTCTATTATGCATAAAATCATTGCAATAAATAGAGCGGTAAAACATGTCTCTTGTGTGACAGCGACACAGTCAGATGCGTTATCCGTTGCGTCACTGGCCCACCGGCCGGGGTGCCCCGTGCTCGCACCAGACCTGTTGGCTTTCGGCGTGACAGAGGCCCGTATTGCTGTCTATTGCTTATTAACAAGCAAGCGACGGGCCTGCCCTTCCCTGGTGGTCTAGTGGTTAGGATTCGGCGCTCTCACCGCCGCGGCCCGGGTTCGATTCCCGGTCCGGGGACTCTCTTTTGCCCCCCTCCCCCAGCGGCGAACTGTGAATTCGAGCTCTGCTTGCCGCTTCGAGAAGGCCGGCCCAAAAAAAAAAAATGGTGGGCGCGTGAAAAACAACCTCCTTCGAGCCGGAGTCGAACCAGCGACCTAAGGATTGCTAACCCTCCTCCTACAGTCCTCCGCTCTACCAGCTGAGCTATCGAAGGCAGGGCGGCATGGGGACACAACCTCGGCCTATCAGGATTCTGTAGCTCGCCTGCTTGCCAAAAATGGCTTCTGGCGCAGGTAGACATGCGGGCCGTTCAAAGAGGGAAGCAAAGAGGAACCCCCTTCCCATACCGGGAGTCGAACCCGGGCCGCCTGGGTGAAAACCAGGAATCCTGACCGCTAGACCATATGGGAAGCCGTGCGGTCGAAAGCACGCATGGTGTTGCATTGTAACCGTCTTCTCAAGGAAAAACAGTCTATCGCTGGTCGGTCAAGGTACAAAAATGACAAATCATGAGATTAACAGTGAAACTGAGACGTGGTTTTAATTGGGTAAGTTGAAGATTATTCGCTAGTGTGGTTTCATTTCGTTTACAACTTTTTCTCAATGCCCGGGTGGCACTTAGGAATAAGGCAAAAAATTGGCAAGCCCATGACATCAAAACCATATTGCATGACACCAAAAGCACAGAGCGAGCCAGCCAGGAGTCGAACCTAGAATCTTCTGATCCGTAGTCAGACGCGTTATCCATTGCGCCACTGGCCCACCGGCCGGAACGCCCGGTGCTCGCACCAGAGTTGTTGGCTTTCGACGTGACCGAGGCCTGTATCGCTGTCTGCTTCTTCTCATGCTATTAACAGGCCAGCAGCTAACCAGCCCTTCCCTGATGGTCTAGTGGTTAGGATTCGCAGGAAGACGTGCGGGCCGTTCAAAGAGGGAAGCAAAGAGCAGCCCCCTGTGGGAACTTGTCAGCAAAGTACAATAAAATAAATAAATAAATAAATAAATAAATTATCACTGATTGCTCATGACCCTAAACAGACAGAAAAGCTTAAGGTCCAAGCCTGACCACGGGCTCGTCTGGGATTTGAACCCGGGGCCTCTCGCACCCAAAGCGAAAATCATAACCCAAGACCAACGAGCCTGCTTGCGCCGCCCTGCCCCCTGCTGCCTGGCCTCGGGCATCGCTGTTCACGTGGCTTTAACTGCAGGAAGCATCCAGAAATCTGCACTTGTGTCAAAAAAACAAAACAAAAAATGTTCGCTAAAGCACCTAGATAACTTAAAACTTAAAACTAGATATCTTGCAAGTGGGCCTTTGAAAAACGGTGGTGGACCTAAGACGGAGAAGATTCTTCCGAACTGCAGCGCGTTCGCTTGGCATGTGAGAAGTAGCGTTACTGATGCCCGCATTCTCCAAGCGGACTCCTGCCCTTTTGCGCCGACTTCCCGAACGAGACAGGCTACGCTTCTTACGGTACTTTTTTTGGACAGTGCCTGCGGACGCTCGGCACGTGAGCTTTTTTTCGGAGAGGGCCTGCTCACATTCGTGGCAACAAAAACAAAACTTGAGCGCTTGCTTTTCTTAGCGGGATCGATGCCCGCATTCTCCATCCTTTTGCGCTCACTTCCCGAACGAGGAAGTGGCTTCGTACCTTTTTACGGCACGAAGCCACACTCGGTACACTTTTGGGGCCCACCGCTGTGAAAAAGTTTTTCGGACCAGGCCCTGCGCACATTTGTGGCAAAATCGAGTCCCATCGCTGGATTCAGAGTACAGAGCTTCCAGTCCAAAGTGGGCACCAAGATTTGAACCAGGGACCTCTTCGGTCGGCTGAATGCGCCACCACTGAGATATACCCCCATAAGATGGACTGCCCAAAACCACTGAAACAAAATGACGTCCTTCAATATGACGATATTGAATATGACGTCCTTCAAACAAAGACAGGCTGACTTTAAAGTCAAAGCTTTGGTTGGTCCAAAGCTGCCAAGGGCAAAGGGGGAACCCGACGTTGATTCAGGGACCTCTTAATCTGCAGTCAAGGGTCCTACCACCGAGCTATACCCTGATGAGGCACACTGCAATAAACCAATGAAGAAAGTTGACGTCCTTCAGTGTGACAATATCAAACAATGACAGCCTGACGTTGAAGACAAACTTTTGGTTTGCTCAAAGCTGTCCAAAGGTGGCACCCAGACTTCAAACAGTGACCTCTTGGCCTGCAGTTAAATGATCTACCACTGAGCTAGCCTCCCTTTACAGTTAAAGCTTCGGTTAGGCCAAGAACGCCACTTCCGGGGTTCGAGCCACTAGAGGACAGTAAGTTCCTTGACTTTGACAACGTCGAACAAGCCAAAGCTCCGGTTAGCCAAAGCTCCGGTTAGCCTAAAGCCGCCAAAACCAAAGGGGGCACCCGGAGTTGAACCGGGGACCTCTTGATCTGCAGTCAAATGCTCTACCACTGAGCTATACCCCCACGAGCAGCG
The DNA here is from genome assembly GCA_036247105.1 of Cirrhinus mrigala. NCBI lineage: Eukaryota > Metazoa > Chordata > Actinopteri > Cypriniformes > Cyprinidae > Cirrhinus > Cirrhinus mrigala. Next base: position 16,949,896 of record CM070017.1, on the reverse strand, counting down.
CCGCGAAAAACCACTGAAGGAGAATAAGTTCCTTCACTTTGACACTTTGAATAAGTTCCTTGACTTTTGGCACTTTGACAGTGTAACTACAGTCCATGAGAAGTGACAATCCAATTGGTTGCAAAGTTGTGGCTGGAAAGGTAAATCAACGGTTTGGAAACTCCACAATCCAGCAAGTTCTAGTTAGTGACTCCCTGTTTGTTTGGCATTCTGCTCTCTTTGTACAGTTCCTGCTTGACAGGCCAACCATACAGTTCTTAAAGACACACACACTAAAATGTTAAGAGGAAAAAAATGGACTTAAGAAAACATGTAAACCAGTTCAAACTCTATTATGCATAAAATCATTGCAATAAATAGAGCGGTAAAACATGTCTCTTGTGTGACAGCGACACAGTCAGATGCGTTATCCGTTGCGTCACTGGCCCACCGGCCGGGGTGCCCCGTGCTCGCACCAGACCTGTTGGCTTTCGGCGTGACAGAGGCCCGTATTGCTGTCTATTGCTTATTAACAAGCAAGCGACGGGCCTGCCCTTCCCTGGTGGTCTAGTGGTTAGGATTCGGCGCTCTCACCGCCGCGGCCCGGGTTCGATTCCCGGTCCGGGGACTCTCTTTTGCCCCCCTCCCCCAGCGGCGAACTGTGAATTCGAGCTCTGCTTGCCGCTTCGAGAAGGCCGGCCCAAAAAAAAAAAATGGTGGGCGCGTGAAAAACAACCTCCTTCGAGCCGGAGTCGAACCAGCGACCTAAGGATTGCTAACCCTCCTCCTACAGTCCTCCGCTCTACCAGCTGAGCTATCGAAGGCAGGGCGGCATGGGGACACAACCTCGGCCTATCAGGATTCTGTAGCTCGCCTGCTTGCCAAAAATGGCTTCTGGCGCAGGTAGACATGCGGGCCGTTCAAAGAGGGAAGCAAAGAGGAACCCCCTTCCCATACCGGGAGTCGAACCCGGGCCGCCTGGGTGAAAACCAGGAATCCAGACCGCTAGACCATATGGGAAGCCGTGCGGTCGAAAGCACGCATGGTGTTGCATTGTAACCGTCTTCTCAAGGAAAAACAGTCTATCGCTGGTCGGTCAAGGTACAAAAATGACAAATCATGAGATTAACAGTGAAACTGAGACGTGGTTTTAATTGGGTAAGTTGAAGATTATTCGCTAGTGTGGTTTCATTTCGTTTACAACTTTTTCTCAATGCCCGGGTGGCACTTAGGAATAAGGCAAAAAATTGGCAAGCCCATGACATCAAAACCATATTGCATGACACCAAAAGCACAGAGCGAGCCAGCCAGGAGTCGAACCTAGAATCTTCTGATCCGTAGTCAGACGCGTTATCCATTGCGCCACTGGCCCACCGGCCGGAACGCCCGGTGCTCGCACCAGAGTTGTTGGCTTTCGACGTGACCGAGGCCTGTATCGCTGTCTGCTTCTTCTCATGCTATTAACAGGCCAGCAGCTAACCAGCCCTTCCCTGATGGTCTAGTGGTTAGGATTCGCAGGAAGACGTGCGGGCCGTTCAAAGAGGGAAGCAAAGAGCAGCCCCCTGTGGGAACTTGTCAGCAAAGTACAATAAAATAAATAAATAAATAAATAAATAAATTATCACTGATTGCTCATGACCCTAAACAGACAGAAAAGCTTAAGGTCCAAGCCTGACCACGGGCTCGTCTGGGATTTGAACCCGGGGCCTCTCGCACCCAAAGCGAAAATCATAACCCAAGACCAACGAGCCTGCTTGCGCCGCCCTGCCCCCTGCTGCCTGGCCTCGGGCATCGCTGTTCACGTGGCTTTAACTGCAGGAAGCATCCAGAAATCTGCACTTGTGTCAAAAAAACAAAACAAAAAATGTTCGCTAAAGCACCTAGATAACTTAAAACTTAAAACTAGATATCTTGCAAGTGGGCCTTTGAAAAACGGTGGTGGACCTAAGACGGAGAAGATTCTTCCGAACTGCAGCGCGTTCGCTTGGCATGTGAGAAGTAGCGTTACTGATGCCCGCATTCTCCAAGCGGACTCCTGCCCTTTTGCGCCGACTTCCCGAACGAGACAGGCTACGCTTCTTACGGTACTTTTTTTGGACAGTGCCTGCGGACGCTCGGCACGTGAGCTTTTTTTCGGAGAGGGCCTGCTCACATTCGTGGCAACAAAAACAAAACTTGAGCGCTTGCTTTTCTTAGCGGGATCGATGCCCGCATTCTCCATCCTTTTGCGCTCACTTCCCGAACGAGGAAGTGGCTTCGTACCTTTTTACGGCACGAAGCCACACTCGGTACACTTTTGGGGCCCACCGCTGTGAAAAAGTTTTTCGGACCAGGCCCTGCGCACATTTGTGGCAAAATCGAGTCCCATCGCTGGATTCAGAGTACAGAGCTTCCAGTCCAAAGTGGGCACCAAGATTTGAACCAGGGACCTCTTCGGTCGGCTGAATGCGCCACCACTGAGATATACCCCCATAAGATGGACTGCCCAAAACCACTGAAACAAAATGACGTCCTTCAATATGACGATATTGAATATGACGTCCTTCAAACAAAGACAGGCTGACTTTAAAGTCAAAGCTTTGGTTGGTCCAAAGCTGCCAAGGGCAAAGGGGGAACCCGACGTTGATTCAGGGACCTCTTAATCTGCAGTCAAGGGTCCTACCACCGAGCTATACCCTGATGAGGCACACTGCAATAAACCAATGAAGAAAGTTGACGTCCTTCAGTGTGACAATATCAAACAATGACAGCCTGACGTTGAAGACAAACTTTTGGTTTGCTCAAAGCTGTCCAAAGGTGGCACCCAGACTTCAAACAGTGACCTCTTGGCCTGCAGTTAAATGATCTACCACTGAGCTAGCCTCCCTTTACAGTTAAAGCTTCGGTTAGGCCAAGAACGCCACTTCCGGGGTTCGAGCCACTAGAGGACAGTAAGTTCCTTGACTTTGACAACGTCGAACAAGCCAAAGCTCCGGTTAGCCAAAGCTCCGGTTAGCCTAAAGCCGCCAAAACCAAAGGGGGCACCCGGAGTTGAACCGGGGACCTCTTGATCTGCAGTCAAATGCTCTACCACTGAGCTATACCCCCACGAGCAGCGCCGCGAAAAACCACTAAAGGAGAATAAGTTCCTTCACTTTGACACTTTGAATAAGTTCCTTGACTTTTGGCACTTTGACAGTGTAACTACAGTCCATGAGAAGTGACAATCCAATTGGTTGCAAAGTTGTGGCTGGAAAGGTAAATCAACGGTTTGGAAACTCCACAATCCAGCAAGTTCTAGTTAGTGACTCCCTGTTTGTTTGGCATTCTGCTCTCTTTGTACAGTTCCTGCTTGACAGGCCAACCATACAGTTCTTAAAGACACACACACTAAAATGTTAAGAGGAAAAAAATGGACTTAAGAAAACATGTAAACCAGTTCAAACTCTATTATGCATAAAATCATTGCAATAAATAGAGCGGTAAAACATGTCTCTTGTGTGACAGCGACACAGTCAGATGCGTTATCCGTTGCGTCACTGGCCCACCGGCCGGGGTGCCCCGTGCTCGCACCAGACCTGTTGGCTTTCGGCGTGACAGAGGCCCGTATTGCTGTCTATTGCTTATTAACAAGCAAGCGACGGGCCTGCCCTTCCCTGGTGGTCTAGTGGTTAGGATTCGGCGCTCTCACCGCCGCGGCCCGGGTTCGATTCCCGGTCCGGGGACTCTCTTTTGCCCCCCTCCCCCAGCGGCGAACTGTGAATTCGAGCTCTGCTTGCCGCTTCGAGAAGGCCGGCCCAAAAAAAAAAAATGGTGGGCGCGTGAAAAACAACCTCCTTCGAGCCGGAGTCGAACCAGCGACCTAAGGATTGCTAACCCTCCTCCTACAGTCCTCCGCTCTACCAGCTGAGCTATCGAAGGCAGGGCGGCATGGGGACACAACCTCGGCCTATCAGGATTCTGTAGCTCGCCTGCTTGCCAAAAATGGCTTCTGGCGCAGGTAGACATGCGGGCCGTTCAAAGAGGGAAGCAAAGAGGAACCCCCTTCCCATACCGGGAGTCGAACCCGGGCCGCCTGGGTGAAAACCAGGAATCCTGACCGCTAGACCATATGGGAAGCCGTGCGGTCGAAAGCACGCATGGTGTTGCATTGTAACCGTCTTCTCAAGGAAAAACAGTCTATCGCTGGTCGGTCAAGGTACAAAAATGACAAATCATGAGATTAACAGTGAAACTGAGACGTGGTTTTAATTGGGTAAGTTGAAGATTATTCGCTAGTGTGGTTTCATTTCGTTTACAACTTTTTCTCAATGCCCGGGTGGCACTTAGGAATAAGGCAAAAAATTGGCAAGCCCATGACATCAAAACCATATTGCATGACACCAAAAGCACAGAGCGAGCCAGCCAGGAGTCGAACCTAGAATCTTCTGATCCGTAGTCAGACGCGTTATCCATTGCGCCACTGGCCCACCGGCCGGAACGCCCGGTGCTCGCACCAGAGTTGTTGGCTTTCGACGTGACCGAGGCCTGTATCGCTGTCTGCTTCTTCTCATGCTATTAACAGGCCAGCAGCTAACCAGCCCTTCCCTGATGGTCTAGTGGTTAGGATTCGCAGGAAGACGTGCGGGCCGTTCAAAGAGGGAAGCAAAGAGCAGCCCCCTGTGGGAACTTGTCAGCAAAGTACAATAAAATAATAAATAAATAAATAAATAAATTATCACTGATTGCTCATGACCCTAAACAGACAGAAAAGCTTAAGGTCCAAGCCTGACCACGGGCTCGTCTGGGATTTGAACCCGGGGCCTCTCGCACCCAAAGCGAAAATCATAACCCAAGACCAACGAGCCTGCTTGCGCCGCCCTGCCCCCTGCTGCCTGGCCTCGGGCATCGCTGTTCACGTGGCTTTAACTGCAGGAAGCATCCAGAAATCTGCACTTGTGTCAAAAAAACAAAACAAAAAATGTTCGCTAAAGCACCTAGATAACTTAAAACTTAAAACTAGATATCTTGCAAGTGGGCCTTTGAAAAACGGTGGTGGACCTAAGACGGAGAAGATTCTTCCGAACTGCAGCGCGTTCGCTTGGCATGTGAGAAGTAGCGTTACTGATGCCCGCATTCTCCAAGCGGACTCCTGCCCTTTTGCGCCGACTTCCCGAACGAGACAGGCTACGCTTCTTACGGTACTTTTTTTGGACAGTGCCTGCGGACGCTCGGCACGTGAGCTTTTTTTCGGAGAGGGCCTGCTCACATTCGTGGCAACAAAAACAAAACTTGAGCGCTTGCTTTTCTTAGCGGGATCGATGCCCGCATTCTCCATCCTTTTGCGCTCACTTCCCGAACGAGGAAGTGGCTTCGTACCTTTTTACGGCACGAAGCCACACTCGGTACACTTTTGGGGCCCACCGCTGTGAAAAAGTTTTTCGGACCAGGCCCTGCGCACATTTGTGGCAAAATCGAGTCCCATCGCTGGATTCAGAGTACAGAGCTTCCAGTCCAAAGTGGGCACCAAGATTTGAACCAGGGACCTCTTCGGTCGGCTGAATGCGCCACCACTGAGATATACCCCCATAAGATGGACTGCCCAAAACCACTGAAACAAAATGACGTCCTTCAATATGACGATATTGAATATGACGTCCTTCAAACAAAGACAGGCTGACTTTAAAGTCAAAGCTTTGGTTGGTCCAAAGCTGCCAAGGGCAAAGGGGGAACCCGACGTTGATTCAGGGACCTCTTA
>CM070017.1:16930486-16944101 GCA_036247105.1 Cirrhinus mrigala | reverse complement strand
AACATACATACTCTTCCCTGGTGGTCAAGTGGTTAGGATTTGGTGCTTTCACCGCTGCGACCTGGGTTCGATTCCTTTTTAGGGAATGCTCTTTTGCCCCACAGCGGTGGACTGTGAAGTCAAGCTCTGCTTGCTGCTTTGAGCTTAGCTCAGCTGGTAGAGGGAAGGGTGTTCTTCTTTGCTTCCCTCTTTGAACGGCCCGAATGTCTACCTGCGACAGAAGCCATTTTTGATATGGTTATACCATGTATTGAATAGTTACAATTTTAAATTGAATAAATACAAATTTTATTTATTCTAGTAATGGAAGATGGCTTTGAAACACAAAAAGCACAGGGCTGTGGGCGACGAGGAGTGGATGTCACGCCTGCGAAAGTTTGCTGCTGTAGGTGTCTGGCCTTCTGAGGCAGGAAACAGGCCGGCACCCCGCCAGAGAAAGTGGCATGACCTGTATCTGAAGGTAAATTTTGATAAAATGATATGAATACAATCTTAAATCATAAAGCTATGTCATATTGAAAGAGGTCACATTCTTATGATTCACTGTCAAACAATATAACAGATTGACAAATGCCCAGTGCAGTTAAGGGGACAAATGTCTTTGTTTGGAGGGACACAGACATGTATTTGTGGATTCCATACAACAAAGGTATCAAAAATTTAATAAAAAAAAAAAAAAACTTTTCCTAAAATTATGAAGTGTTGGCGTTTTTAAAATGTTATTAAAGTTTCTGTTATTAAATTCCATTTTCTTTTCTCTTAACCTGTAGCCTTCCGGGTCAGTGTCCTCTTTAGTGAAACCAGGTCCCTCATCTGCATCACTTGTTGCATCATTTGCCGCAACACCAGGGCAGACAGCAATACTGGGCCAGAGAGCAACACTGGGCCAGCTGGCAACACCTGAACAACTCACACCCCACAAGCCAACTTTGACTATGGCATCAGTAAGTAATGAGGATTTACTGATACTGATATTTAAATTTTTAGCGTTTTAAAATATATGCATTTTCATTTACAAGGCTCCTCTTAATATGACTTTTGTTTTAAACTTTTATTTTAGTTTATAAAGCCACGGTTCGGTGGGTCTCAGGGTGTTCCTTTAAAGCCAAACTTAAATTTGGGCAGGAAGCATGCAACCAAGGTAATGTAAAGAGAATGACAGTTTGAATTTGATTTTACAATCATATAATCAGTCGTATAATACAGTTGTATATTATGCACTCTTATTCTTGTTATGCCTGGGTTCGCTTGTTAGGCTACTGTTATTTTCATTCCATAAAGATGTTGTCATTAATGCAATTCCTAATAAGGACAGATTAACATTATATATAATGTTGTAAACTGTGGTTATATTCTCTCAGCCCATCAGTTGCACTTCCGATTCTTCTGCCATGTCCAGCACTGTCACAAGTGCCATGACAAGAAGGACACCATGACCTGCCCGCAGTCCCAGGATGTACATTCAGACCGTCTCACCTCTGTCTCTTCCTCCCTCTCCTGTGTCCACAACCATCTCCTCAATACCATCGGTAGCTGCTAGAGCTGTGAGAAACTCTTAATGAAGTGGTTGTCTTCAAAATGATACTTCAAATAAGCATCCTTTGTGGCTTGCAATCATGTATATATATTTGCCATTTTTTATTTATAAAGGAAATGTCAGATGCCGCCTCCTCATACCTTCTCTCCTCCTCCTCCTGTGACCTCCGCATCTGCCACTGCCACTGCCACCTCTTTTTTTGCCACCTCTGCTGCTCCAGCTGTGGTTGGTCGCTTAGCTAACCCTGCTGCTGATAGGTACTACCTTATGATCATGGAGACTCTCTGGTGCAGTTCAGCTGGTTGTAAAACAAGTTACATTTCCACCAGCAAGACCATCTTGGACCAGCTGGATTTGGCACACAGAATGGAGTTCCGAATGATCCTGAGACGAAGGTGAGTACACTGAAATTATTTACCCTATCACAAAACGTTGTTTTGGAGATGGACAGTGGAGATGTTGCCTTACTACGTCAAGCTAAGAGGGAACAGTTGAAACGAGAAGGTGTTCCTGGGATCACTGAAAACTGGTGGACCAGCAGATCACCAAGGAGGAACTGGCATTGCCCTGCAAGAGGCGGACAAGAGGGGAGCAGCAGGTAATGATTGAACAGCTTCTTAATGAGCTCATAGGGGGTAAAGGGCAGAGACTAGGTGTCTCTCTCTTGGACCACAAGAGAATGCAGCACATCTGGCAAATCCAGAAGACGCACATGCACGTGAAGTGCATTCAGGATGAACCAGGTGTCCTCCTGTATACTGTAACTGGCACCACTACCAAGGAGGGCATAGTCTTGCCAAACTACAGATGTGCAAGAGGATCCACATCACTTGAATCGTTCCACTTGCATCTGAACAGGTTCATTCCAGGTCAGTATGAATCACTTTTCATTTATCAGCAAAATTACTTACCTCTGGCCCAACAGCTGTCCCCATCAGCTTAGCCTCTGCTCCTCCTTATGTTTCCATTGTCTCAGCCTTTCTTGCCACTACTCCAACTACAAGTCCTTCTGGGCTACCTGCCATGACTCCAAAAGCACCACAGCAACAGCTGGTAGGTTGTTTTTTTTTTTTTTTTGTTTAAACGCAAACAGTGCGAAAGATGTGCTATTTTTCTACCTGTGACATTGTTTTTATTTTATTTTTATATATTCATATATTTACCAGGCTGTGGATGAGTGCTCTATCCCAGGGATGGACAGAGTGGACAGCCTGGCAGAGTACTTGGTGGGACTGAGGAATGAAACTGGACAAACATTTAACTCCCAACAGGCCAGTACCATCATAGCTCTGTGGCAGAACCTTCTACCATATGACCAGCAGCGTGTGGCGTACTCTGCACGCCACCGGTCGCATCTGACAACTGGACGCTTCAGGTGCTCGAAAAAGAAACCTGAATTTACTCCCGGTGTGGAGAGCATGACACGTTGTGTCCTAGGCGGCCAGACTGCTGTCGTCTTGTAGAGTGCATTTTTGTAAAACTCTGTGACATCAATAAAAGTCCAAAAAACAAGGTAAACATGTACTGACTAGATGGACTCTAATCCTCAGAGACTACAGCAAGATCAGACGGCTGGTCCTGGGTAATGGTGCGGTCATGCAGAGCTCTACTCTGCAGTTGTTTGATGTTAATCAAACAACTCTCATTCAGTGGCACAACAAATGACTTGCAGCAGAATGTAATATTCTGCTGCAAGGGGTCAACTTGCCTGCCTCTATTCCTGTAGCTCCTGTACCTCTCCCACCAGTAAAGGTATGCCCCGCTGCTGCACCACCACAGCCTGGCACTCAACATCAGTACCACTTGCCTCAAAGTACAGCAGGACAAGCAGTGGTCAAGAGGAAGACTGCCGCTCCAGCCCAGCAAACCCATTCTCTGCAGTCTTGTCTCCCCAAGGTTGCCACCTCAGAGGCAATTGTTCCCTCAGCAGGCATCTCCACCTACCTCTGCCCCTTTGCCTGCTGTCTCCAGCCCCAGCCCTGCCAGTGACCCACTTGTGTATGTGTTTTTGACCCCACCAGTCAATGCATCCAAACAAATTGCTCCTGCTGGCCCCCTTTCCTCCCCACCACCTCCCCGGAGGCCTTACAATCGGAAAGTTGACAAAAATAAATGCAGTCTGTGTCAACAGCCCCGCAACAAAGAAAGTGGCCACAGCCAGTATTATGGGTATATATACTGTCCCCAAAATGCTGGTATTCCACTTGACCAGTGGATGCAGGAGATGCGGAGGAAGAGGGCAGATAAGAAACAGATTGGTTTCTTTTTGTCTCATACTGTGTAGGTAGCATAAATACTTCAGTCATGTTCTATTAGTTTGTTGATGTAACTGTTCAATATTCATCCCATATAACAGGTCTAACAGGCCATTTAAAGAAAAAAAAAAATTATGCATAACAGAAATAGCACATTATTACTTTTTTGTGTGTAAGCCTTCCAAGGTGTGTTGATTTTATTTTTGGTATATTTTTTACCAGCTGACCAGAATCTTATACCTTTATTACTGTTTGTATTTTCTTTCTTTCATTTTTTTATATTTGTATTTTATATATAAAGTATATACATGTATACATGTATACATAATTTTTCATTTTATTTGTATCTGTGTTTGCTTACTGTGTGTGTGAGAGAGAAAGAGATAAAAAAAAAAGATGTATATTTTGTAATAAATGTGTAATATATTTAAACAGGAAGACCTTTATTTATTTATTGCCAACAGTCACTAAGAGAAAACAATTACATACTTTCAATTCTAATTCCTTTAATTTTAAAATTAGATTGCATTAATGAATTGGGTATTTTTTCTCAAGCAAAACACACACTCACACACACACACACACACACACACACACACACACACACAATACATGTGAATATATTAATACATTTTTATACACTTTAGTCAAAACAAAACATACATGCGTAGGTGTCCACTAAAGCTAGTGCAACTAATTGATAGAAAAGTTTATTGCATTGCAAAGTAAATTAAGTTAATTATCTATATCATTGTTACACAAGTATGTTCATTTATGTACACTAAATACATATACAGTATTTGACTATGACATTCATAATAAGCCACTATCCGATTTGTATCAATTAATAAGCGATTAACTAAATGATTCGTAATATTTCAGAGTTTTTGGCTAGAGATGCCTGCTCCAGGCAGGGATCGAACCCAGCAAAGTTTGGATCCACAGCGCCCTGATGCAATGCTACAGCAAAGAGTTATCTATGGTCATATTTCTCAAACTAATAATATAAAATATGTGTCAGGTAGCTTCTGAAGGGCAGCAGAGTCAATATTAACTGTCATTTTACTTAATTTTTTCTCAGTTTCTCAAATGTTCTCTCTTTTATCTCAATTTTCCTCCTTCCCCCTTCTTCCCCTTCTTTCCTTCTTCTGTCCTTTATGTAGAAGCTGTCCATAAAACAAGGGAAAATTAATATAAAATATTTTAAAAACCACACATAAACAGACGCTTCATATTTAATGGTATTTTATTATTTTATTGCATTTAATGTATTATACTTTCAATAATACATTTGCAATGGGTTTTTAAAAGCTGTTTTTATGCATGTTTAAGCCTGAGTTTTTGTTGCATTTACACGGTTTTGACCAGCAGGCGTCACTAGCATGTGGTTTTTCCGAGTGCTTTGAAACAGTGAATCATTTTGCGAAGCAATTGGTTTAATTGATTCAAAGCAATCAGCAATGTACACTTTTAAAAAGAAGAAGAAGAAAAAAAAACTCCTTAATTCCTGGGCTTGAAATAACACATTTCCCAACCAGGACACAGCACAATGTGCTCAGCAGGTGAGCCATGCTGGCTACTACTGCTTGCTATTACTAACTCTACCCACATGGCTTTACTTAAGAAAACCTAAAACACCCTAGTCCCCTTAGTGGTAAGGAAGAAAACTGCCCACAACATTTTTATTAACAGGCTGTTATACATCAAATATGGCTCGTGAGATCCACTTTCCTGCAGAGTTTAGCTCCACCTTTGATCAAACTCACCCACCTGTGAGTTTCTAATGATCCTGAAGACATGCTCAGGTGTGTGCAAATAAAGGTTAAACTCTGCAGGAATCCCTGACCTATATGAAACAACCAGCTCCTGAAAAGGTTTATTTTGGTTTGAGCCATTCTAGTTCAATTGAGTGGCTAAAGAATGGTCAGTCAATGTTGTTCGTATTCTCCTAGTTGCATTCCAGGTCTGCCTACACAAAACAGGCTAGCCCACACTGAGCCATCATGTGAAACAGTCAAAAATAGTCCAGACTATGGTCTCACATCAAAAAGAACTTTCAATCCATATTCAAAAAACTGCACCATGATGTGGTGAGTCCTTTTGAATGCATACAAATACGCTGTCTTAAACTCTTAGCATCCATTGGCTATATGTAGCTGTATTAACCTGAACTGAATGTTTTCTATTTTGTATTTATTAAATCCATTTATTTGAAATCCCTATGACTACTGTACATTTTTGACAATACAGACATTAGTTATGTGCTGACTGCATCCATTTCAGATGTATAACTGTTTTTTCTCAAAGACTTAAGTTGTAGTAGCTGAAAAGTATTTAAAGTGAAACAGATGTATTGTTGGAGATTAATAGTACGGGCCCTGTGTGGGCCTAGTGAGGGCTTTCTGGGGACTAAGGAGGGTTACCCATACAAGGGCCAGTGCTAAGGGGCCAGCATTTTACCAATGAGCAAATTCTCAGGGGCCCTGCTCTGACAGCCCGCTGGGGATAGGCTAGCCCTAAGCTTGTAAAGGGCCAGTGCAAGCTTGTTTGCAGGGAAATGAGGTTGTCGATTATGGAGACGATTTTGTCAAATTTATCTTTGGGTAGCAAGGCTTCAGAATGAAGGCACATTCTAATCTATTCTAGAAAGGTAAAACGACCCTCAGGTGTGCAGCTGGGGAGGAATCGCTTGGAGATATAGTAAGGAAGTTCTTGAGTACGTGGATTAGGTATGTGAGTCAAACTGGAACTGGACTGCATGTTAAAGGGTAGTGTACGTTAAAGACAGGACATACAGGACATAGCTGCCTATTTCAATCTCTGGTGTAAAAAAAGTTGAACAGAAAAAAAAGGTAGCTATACACCTACACCAATTCAGTGGAGTCCCAAGTCTTCTCTTGAGTCAAGTCACACATCATCAAACTTGTGACTCAGTCATGGGCACCGTTGGTTTAACCCTTTGCTGCTACAGCTGGCACAAGGTCGGTCTCACTTTATTTTAATGGTCCCTTTAACACATTCTTTTGACTGTAAGTAACGTTGCAGCTACATATCTACTAACTCTCATTAGAGGGTTAGTAGATGGTTAGGGTTAGAATTAGTTGATATCCACTGTCAAAGTTACTTATAGTCAGAAGAATGTCTGTTGGAAGACCATCACAATAAATAGCAGATAGTCTACTAATACTCCAATGGGAGTTAGTTGACATCTGGGTGCAATGTTACTTATTGTTAACAAAATGTTCAAAAGGGACCATCAAAATACAGAGTTACCAAAAGTCTTTATCACAGCATCACTTAGTTTATCAGTTGAACTCTCTCAAGATGCCTTGAGATTGTCTGCTAGCTCAGAGATGTTAAGCTCAGCCCTGCTAAGACTAAACTACAGCCTTGTGCTAAGGCCAGATCCCACTCCTGACATCATCTTGGCATTGACTCCACAAGAGTCCAAAAATGCATTGTAGGAGCTGTTTATTGTGCAACCAAAACATACAAATTAACAAGGAAAAAAGTTTTGTACTGTAAGCTGTTTTAAAAAGAAAGTGTTCAGTAAACTGTGTCACAGTAAAAGCACTTCAGGTATTTTTTGTGGCATGTAGGAGTAGGGCTATCAGAAAGAAGAGAAAACTAGATCTTTTGTCCCAGGTCCAGACTAGTTTCAACCAAGGGAGGCCCTGGTCTATGAAGGAGGAAAGTAAAAAAGGAAAGGACATGGTGTGTGGCCAAGTATGGTGAACCATACTTGGAATTTGTGCTCTGAATTTCACCCATCCAAGTGGACACACACTGCACCAAGTGGGCAGCCAATGCTGCAGCAGGGAGCAGTTAGGGGTTCGGTGCCTTGTTGAAGGGTCTCACATCAGTCGTGATAATGAGGGTGGAGAGAGCGCCGGTAATACAATCCTTCCACCAACAATCCTGAGACTCAAACTCACAACCTTTGGTTAACAAGTCTGTCTCTCTAACCATTAGGCCACAACCACCCCCGAAGCCTGGTTTGAAGCAAAAATGAATTCAGAATCAACAAAACAACCACCAAGAATTATTGCTTCATCACTCCTGAACAAACTAAGACACAAATATAGAATCAAAATTTGTCTGGCTTTTTTAGGAAAAGGCATAACTTTATATTTTGTTTTCTTGATGTGTGGCTTGAAGGGAGGCAGAGTGGCATTTGTTTTGGTGTGAAATTTCGTGGTTGAGAATTCATATATTACAACAGGGATGGGCAACTTCAGTCCTTTAGGGCTGCAGCTAAACTCTGCAGAGCAGTGGCCCTCCAGGACCAAAGTTGCCCATCCCCGTATTACACCTTCAAGATAAGGCAGGTAGAGGGGTATAGATCAGTGATCACATAACTATCAATCGCAAAATCTAAGATACAAATCTGGATGCTCCCTGATGGCATCATAAAGTAGTGCTAGATACATTTTAGGACAGAGTTCTTCAACCCTGGTCCTGGAAACCCACTGTCCTGCAACGTTTAACTCCAACCCTAATTGAGATTTTTCAGGATGACTTGAAAATGTACCTACACTTAGCAGGATGGTGGGTCTCCAGGGGCAGGGTTAGGGCCTAAGTTATAGACTATGTATAAACTCCTTATCTGAAATATACTTTTTTTTTTTTTTTTTTTTAAATAATGTTAGCTTAGTAATTGTCTAAGCCAATGTATTTTTTCTCTACGCCTTTCATAGCTGCATCACCACCTCTAATATCTATATCTAGAGAAAAAAAATATTCCATTTTTATATTTTCTTTGAATCTGAGCCAAGTTAAGTCATATAGGCCATCATAGGATCAGAGGTCATATTCTGAGGGCTCGCTCAGACCAAGAACTAAATAAATAGAAAGTAATAATTGCATTAATGTTTAAACACAGTTTTGAACATACATTATTTATTACAAAATAAATCATTTCAGCTTGACCCCAATACCTTGAATCCCAATTCATTAAACAAATCCAATAAAGCTCAATTTGAACAGGCAAGACTCAAATGTTTCCAAAAAAACGTGTTTAATAAAAGAACAACACTGGTGTTGGGAGTTAAACCTATTCCCTGTATAGTTAGACCAATAAGTAACTTTTTCCCACCTAAAATTCAAATACAATATTAGTAGGGGGAAAATACATTTAGAAATGACAAAACAAACACTGTACAAATGCAGGAAATTAAGTATACAGTAAAGAGTATAAAACAGAAATTCTAAAAATGTGATTTCATTTTTAATGTGTCTGCATTGGTCTCCACCACAATGCTTTCAATCCGCTTGTTGTACTGCTCTAAAGTTGTGAGAAGACGGTCATAGAACTCCTATGGAAGAAAAGGAGTAGATATGACAAAACATTGAACACAGCTTTAACATAAAACTAGACCTTTTACGTGAACATGCTAAATAAACAGAAGAGGTGTCAAAGATTGTAACTAGAATTTAAAAAAAAAAAAAAAAAGAAAAAAAAAAAGTTAATACATAAAAGCAAGCACTACATTTACTTAATGATTGTAAAGAAAGTTCACCTGGGCTTTTTGAGTTTGTTGGTTGCACTTTTCTCTAAGTTTCTGCATCTTTTCCTTGAACTGTTTAGTTTCACGGTTGCTTTCTTCTATCATTTTCACAAATTCCTCTCGTTTCTGGTGGATTTTGTCATATTGGCTGAATTTAAAAAAACAAAAAAAACAAAAAAAAAAAACTGAAAGTTAGAACAAAGCTCCCAAATGTTTCAGGCTAAGTACCACCTTGATCAAATCAGTACATTCAAAAAGAGCACAGGGTGATTTTCCAGTGTCCAGGGATGCAAACTCATCATGGTTTATAAAGGTGACACATACAAGTTCTAAAAACATTATTTTAGTATTTAACTCTACAGTTGTGCTGTAAAATTGTCTTTAAAGATTCACTTTTCATTCATGAAGATGCCATGGAAAAAAAATAAATAATAATAATAATAAAAAAAAATTATGTGCCAAACTACCTAATGGAAAAACAAATAATTTTAAGAATATTACTACATGTAATGTCCATTATCTCCAGTAGATGGCAGCAGAGGATCACTCATTAGCTCAACTGCTAAGCCTAGTTTCACATCTTGATTTTGAATAAAAAAAAATGACTAGAACAAATTTTAATATAGCAGTATAGCAAGTACTATCATGCATTAAATTTTCCAAAATATTTTCAGATTTAGTTTAAAAACTTAAAAAGTACAATTAAAAAAAAAGTGCTAAATATATTCAGCCAACACAGATTTATTGCTGTTGTAGTTTTGTTATTTTGAATTTACTCTTCATCACTTAATTCACAACTCTGTTTTTGACATCAGATAAGCAGATAGTTTTCTACAGTAATAGCGATGATTTGCGGAACAATTTAGCCGATTTACTTGTGTATTTCTTTACACTTGTGTTTATCACTCCTGAAACGGTATACATGGGCATTCGGTCATTTTAGACAAACAAAACTTTTCTTAAAATCGTGAATTGATTGTGTACAGAAATCGAGCTAAGGGCTCCTCTTATGGTGCATCTGACACTTACTCACGCACATCCTGATATAATCAATGCCTAACTACACAATCAATCTCTTATTTACACCGCGTGCGTTTTTTTTTTTTTCTCTCATTATAACAGGTATAACAGGTGTGTTTGGCACACAGACATAAACACTTAAAGGAATCCTGGTGCTCATGCATTTCTTTTAATGACAGCAGGAGAGATGTACCGATTGCAAATTTCTCAAGTGTGACCTGCCGATACAGATTTTCGCCTATTCCGATTTTCTATCCAAGCACTATAATTGACAATATACAAACAAAAACAAAAACCTTTTTTCAATGCAAAACATTTGCATAAAATAAATTAATGCCTAATTTCTATATATATATATATAACAAAACAGATGTTATTTCCCACTATGTTTATGAATGGCCATTTTTTTCCCTGACCTTATTAAATGTCAACCGAATATCAGATGCGACGATGCACTGGAATAAAACAACAGATTCCTATGGGTGCTTCCACACAGACCGCGAACATTCGGGCACCAAGAATGCTAATATTTTTCTCCGAAACAGTCCAACGATTCTTTTCAGTTTTGGAAAGCAAAAACACGGGATGTCCAAGAAGATTTGAGCATTACATCACGTGGCCAGATCAACTGCTGTTGTACAAAAGGACAAGAGTGGCGGCGTCGTTTCAAAAACCAGTGTAAACAAACACAGAAGACTATTCTAAGAGAGAAGAGAGTGGATGCTGAGCTCGCAACATTAGCATCTGAGAACAGATTTATTCTCATGTTTTTTTTTTTTTTTAATACAGAATATAATTTCTATTAATTTCCCATTGAATTATGTGATCTGAAGAGCATTGTCCGTCGTCTTCCATGTGCACAAGTGTTACAAGTCAGAGCGCGCTTACTCTAGATCTGTCAATCATGTGATCATATCTCCTATAATTACATATGAAAAAAAAAAAAATAAACAAAAAAAAAAATAATTGCAAGAAACATTTTTTCTATACATGAAACATGAACAACAACAACAACAACAACAACACAATAAAAATCACATACATTTACAAATATAACTTGACGCTAATTGCACACCTATTTATATTTTAAGATGTATTCTTGTAAGCATTATAGATGGTTTGTGTTTCTGGCGTAGAACCAAACTTTATTTATCTTAATTTAATGCTGTATATTGAGCAGCAGGTGATGTTAAATAAATATACGAGATGCATATCTGAGGAAAAATGCATTGCTGGTCGGTGACACGTAGCATGCAGGCGTGAATCAGCAGAGGGTGATCAATCGTTTCGCCCTCAGTTAGGGATGCAACGATTATAGATTTTGTTGGTACGATTATTGTCTGAAGAATAAATCACGGTTTCAGAATTATGACTATTATGCATTTATTCATTTCACAAAATTATTCATGTATAAAAATCAGACACTTTTTTAAATAAAGTGTTATTTGTTGCTGCCTTTTGAAATAACAGTAACCAATAAAACGACAAAATAATAAGAGACAAATCAAAAGTCCATCATAAGGGGAATAAACTGAACCATTACTGTAATCAGCCGACATCCATATGTATTCATTTAAATGATTTTTATAATAATTTATATTATGGCAATTACATGTGGCAGTCATGTCTATTATTTTGGTTTGTGAGATTGGAGATTGTGCTGCACACACATACAAACATTCAGAAGGACACAAACTTATTGTGAATGCTTGCCCACGACTTATTGATGAAATAGCATAGATACTGGATTGCTACATTACATTAATCAGCAACGAGGGGGTAAAATTGCTGTTTAAGAAACAACTTGCGTTTAGAGAGACGCACAGTCCAGGTTCACGCACCCCTCCCTCTCTAACTTATAATTAATTCAAGTAGCTAAATGTAATAATTCAAATAAATGTGATCTGATCTGAAGTGGGCAGAATGCTGAGCTAACAAGCCTTCGCTTTTCGTCAGTCTTGCCTTCACGTTGTGCCTTAAAATCGTTTAAAGCCGTGTGTTTGCCAGCATTTTTTACGGCATTATTAAAATGACACCCTGGTCATTCTTGGTGTACCCAAAATGCTCCCACACTATTTACTTCAGACATTTCTCTAGTGGAAATAAAGCTGTGCTGTTTGGTTCCTCTGTCATAGCTAATCTAGAGTGTGTATTGCCTCTGATAAGCACAGCATTGGCACACCGCAATTGTAACTTTGTTTTCATTTTGCGGAAGTTGCAACAGTTCCGTTACGTGCAACAGAAACACTCTGTGTCGGGGAGCCTTTATGATTAATTAACTGTGACTTTTAAAGCGCGGTTAATCGTGAAACCGGTTAATCGCTGCATCCCTACCCTCAGTGTGTGAAAGCACTGCTCGTTGGCGATTCGCCTCGCTTTTTCGCATCACGCTCAGTGTATCCGTTGAAAACTGTAGAGTTGTTACCATTCAAATTAAATCTTCAACAACAAACTCCCTATTTCCACTGCGAAGGAAACAGAAGCTGAAATTAACAGAAGTGGCATTAGACGCATTTACACAGACTGTTTGATGAAGCTGAAAATGTCCCTTAAATTTTAACTCCTTGTTTATTGAACTACTATTGTATAAAATTAGTCACACTGCAGTCATGTTCATATTTAAGGAAATGTTGTGCAATGTTGCTTACCCAAATCATATATTATTTTTTTTCCTCTACAGCACTATGCATCTATAACTTTCAGTGAGTGCTGTTGCGCTTATTTGTTTAGATTTCTGCACGAGTCTTTCTCTTTCCCCCGAATGCGATTTTTAACAGGGGACAATCGTCACAACAAATCGACCGATTATTGGTATTACGAGATTACCAGTCGTTAGTGACAGCCCTACATGGATGCAATCCAGGGGTCACAAAACTTGGTCCTACAGAGTTAAGCTCTAACTTGCCTCAACACACCTGCATGGAAGTTTCAAGTACACCTAATAAGACCTTGATTAAACTGGTTCAGGTGTGTTTAATTAGGACCGGAGCTAAACTTGCAGGAAACGTCCCTCCAGGACAGAGTCTGGTGACCCCTAACGCCAACTCTGACATTTTTCCACTTACCCATAAATGTTTTTAACTTGCTGATCTTTCACCTCCTTTTTCTTCTGTCGGCGGATCTGTTGTTTAGACTCCTTGTCGAGTTTCATGGCAAGTGCCCTCTTCAGCTGGGCCTCTTCACTGCTCTGGCTCTTCAGCTCTTTCTGCAAGGTTTCATTCATGGCAGCTAAGGTCTGGACCTGTATAACAAAGACCATTTAGAAAGTTTTTTTTAAAGATTTTAAGCTTGTAATA